>CM076578.1:612346924-612615515 GCA_034641835.2 Pinus albicaulis | reverse complement strand
TTGATCATGCCCTTTCATTTAATAAAACCCAATATAACTATATCTAACTAACAATTAATAAAATATACATAACATTGCTCCTCTCTTAAGATGCTTTGTCCTCAAAGCATACGTAACGATGGGTGTTGCTGGCAAAACGCTTCAGACTCCCAAGATGCTTCTTCAATGGGCAAGTCCTTCCACTTGATTAAATATTCGGTAATAACACGAGAGCGCAGCTTCTTATCACGGGTAGATAGGATACCTTCGGGCTCTAGAATGAGCTTGCCTTCATCATCCAAAATGGGAAGTGTTGTTTGGGGCAACTGATGGTTACCCAATGCCTTTTTTAAGCAGGACACATGGAAAACATTGTGAACACGACTGGTATCGGGAAGGCTTAACCCATAAGCGACTTGACTGATCTTTTGATACGGACCATAAAACTTTGGAGCTAATTTATTTTTTCCTTTTTGTTTAAGGGACAACTGCTTGTATGGTTGAAGCTTGACAAACACCCAGTCTCCAACTTCAAATGATCTCTCAGTGCGATTACGGTCAGCCTGTTGCTTCATACGATTCTGTGCAACACTCAATTTTTCTTTTAGAATTTGGATGACCTTTTGGTGTTCTTCTAGTTGATTTTTTACTGCTGGCAAATTAGTTTGAACTGAAGCAAAATCTTTCCACTTCGGAGGCTCATATCCATATAGAGCCTGGAACAGAGTCATTTTTGTCGATGTATGGTAAGTAGAATTATACCACCATTCGGCAAGATGCAACCATTGGACCCACTTATTTTGTTTCTCCGTAGCATAACACCGTAGGTAAGCTTCCAAACATTTATCAACAACCTCTGTTTGTCCATCTGTTTGAGGGTGATAAGCGGAGCTCATGTTGAGGTAGGTTCCAACATGGTTGAACAATTCCTTCCAAAAGTTTCCTTTAAATTTGGCATCCCTGTCACTGACAATAACTTTCGGAAAGCCGTGTAGTTTATAAATATGTTTGCAGAATATCTCTGCAATTTTCTTTGCAGAGTCTGTTTTTTTAATAGCGATAAAGTGAGCATACTTAGTGAGTCTATCTACTGCAACGAAGATCTTATCCTTTCCCTCCGATACAGGTAATCCTTCAATAAAATCCATCGATATTTCTTCCCATTTCTGAGCCGGAATATTTAAGGGATGAAGTAAGCCAGGTGTCATAATGTTTTCAGTTTTATTTCTTTGACACTTGTCACATTCTACAACATATTTTTGAATATCGTGACTCATACCCTTCCAGAAAAATGACTGACGTGCATTGTAGTAGGTTTTGAAATATCCTACATGCCCAGATGACATGGAATCATGTGATTCCTTGAGTATTTTTTATATAAACTTGGATTTGGAGTTTAGATAAATTCTCCCTTTGTACCATAAGATATCGTTCTTCCATTCAAATTTTGAATTCCCTGGGAGATTATTGATTATAGCCAACATTTCTAGATCTTTGGCGTACTCACTTCCAATCTCATTAAGCCATTCAGGCACAACAATCGAAACTGCAAGTAATGCTGATTCCTCATCTTTTCTGGACAGGGCATCCGCTTCTACATTGTCTTTCCCTTTCTTGTGTAATATCTCCATGTCAAAAGCGGCAATCTTCTCGATCCATTTTTGTTGTTCTTCAGAGAGTGTTTTTTGCTGAAGGAGATACTGAACACTGTTATGATCGGTTCGGATGGAAAATTTACTCCCTAACAGATATTGTCTCCATTTGGCCAATGCATGCATAATTGCGAGCATTTCCTTACTGTATGTGGACTTGAGACGCTCACGTTTATTTAGTTTTCTGCTTTCAAAAGCAATAGGGTGCCCCTCTTGCATTAATACCGCACCAATACCGAATCCAGAGGCATCACATTCAATGATAAATGGTTTAGAAAAGTCAGGAGTTGCCAATACTGGTGCATTAGCCATTACTTCCTTCAAATCTTCAAAACATTTCCCTGCTTCCTCATTCCATTGAAACGAATTTTTCTTTAAAAGGTTTGTAAGAGGTGCAGTTCTATGCGCATAATCTTTAATAAATCTTCGATAATATCCCGTTAATCCTAAAAATCCTCTGAGCTTGGATATGTTCACTGGTTTATTCCATTCCTTTATAGCCTTAATCTTAGAAGGATCCACTTTTACTCCTTCATGGGATATTAGGTGTCCCAGATATTCAACTTCTTCTTTTCCAAAGGTGCATTTGGATTTTTTTGCATAAAATTGATGGTCTTCTAGTAACGTGAGAACCTTATCCAAGTGTTGCAAATGCTCCCTCCAAGTTTTACTATAAATCAAAAGATCATCAAAAAATACTAGTACAAATTTCCTGAGATATGGACGAAATAACTCGTTCATAGTGGCTTGGAACGTAGCTGGTGCATTTGTTAACCCAAAGGGCATTAATTTAAATTCATAATGACCTTCATGTGTTTGAAATGCAGTTTTTGGTATATCTTCCAATCTAATTCGGATCTGGTAATAACCTGACCTTAAATCTAATTTAGAGAAATATTTTGCGCCATGGAGTTCATCCAGCATTTCATCGATAAAGGGAATTGGAAACTTATTTTTAATTGTTATCTTATTTAATCCTCTATATTCAATGCATAGCCGAAACGATCCGTCTTTTTTTCTTACCAATATAACTGGGGCAGCATACGGACTCTTACTTTTTGAAATGACCCCACATTTTAAAAGGTCTTGGATTATCTTCTCAATTTCAGTTTTATGGTGATGTGGGTAGCGATAAGGCTTGATGTTAACAGGGTCTGATCCTGCCTTGACTTCTATTGTATGTTCGATTTCCCTATGAGGAGGCATTTTCATTGGTAGATCTTGAAATACCTTCTCATGTTTCTAAACTAGTGCTTGTACCTCCTGTGATTCTTCGTGGTTGACTTTTGTAGATAACATCTCTAAATGATGACATTCGACTATATAGGCTGGCGCTCCCTTTCGGATCATCTTCATCATCTAGGATGATGATACGATTTGATTTTCTGGGGCTTGGAATCCAAATAACTTGTGCTTCCGCCCTTCCCACTTAAAGCTTATAAACTGCTTCTGATGGTTGGCCGAATAAGTACCCAAGGTTTGTAACCACTGAATTCCTAAAACCACATCTACTCCTCCGAGTGGTACAACATAGAATGGAGATTCTAAACTAAAGTCTTTAATCCGCAATTTGACTTAATGGCATTTTCCTACCTGTTCAATCTTCTTACCATCGGCCACCATTACCTTCATATTAGGCATGGGAAAGGTAAAGAGGTTGAGTCTTTTGGCCATGGTTGAATCTAGAAAATTGTGCGTGCTGCCTATGTCTATGAGAACCATTACGTTGTTTTTCTTAATATGTCCCCTTAATTTTAGTGTCTGAGGTTGTGATATGCCTGTCATGGCTGATAATGACACTTGCAGAGTGTTGTCATCATCTACTTCTGGGGATAATTCTAGGGTATCTTCTATCCCTTCTATGTCTGAATCATCATTGTTAGAATCATTAGTTGCTTCACAATTATACAGATTTTTTTCTTTTCCATTTGCACATCTGTGCTTAGGGTCCCATTTTTCGCCACAACGTTTGCATTTGCCTTCCCTCATTCTTTGTATTTCCAAGTTAGATTTGTCTCCTTCGCGAAGGCGTGGTGGAACATATTTCATGTTATCTTCTTTTGTAGATTGAGGAAACCGTCGTCTCGAATATACTTTTTCTGGTTTTGATAATCTTTCAAATTTCTTTTCAGCAGCTTTTGCTTTTTGCCTTGCTACTTCTACGGACGTAATTTCATGTAGTTCAAGTTCTTCTTGTATGTGAATTTTACGTCCTGAGATGTAAGATTGGATTAGACGAGATTCCGACAATCCTGGTACTCGTGTTGCCAAGGTCTCTCATTCTCGAGTGTACTCATCCACATCTCCTTTTTGGCGTAATTTGATAAACGCTGAAAAAAACTTTTCTTCTTTTATGCCTTGAAACCTTTTGAAGAATGCATCCTTAAATTTCCTCCAACTGATAGCGAGCGTCGTCTTTTTCCACCACATATACCAATTATATGCTTCTCCTTCCATTTTCATAGAGGCATGTTTAATTTTTCGTCATCACTAGTAATGTCATAAATCTCAAAATATTCTTCCGCTTTATTAAGCCATGCAACGCTATTTTTTTCATTACCATCAAATTTGGGTGGCTCAATTTTGGCTCTTCGCTGATATGCTACTGGTGGAACAAGAAGGGGATATTGATTAGCAAATGCATTCCAGAGCTGCTTATTTTGAAAATCTGCATTACTATCTTCTTGATGATGTGGGGAATCGGTCTTTTCTTGATGCTCTTTTGAGTTTCCTGAATCTGTGGAATTGTTTTGTTGATTTTGTTCCATGTTAGGAAATATTGGGGATTGTGTCTGACTTAACTTATCTATCTTATCATTTAGCTTATTGAAGAGTTCTGTCATATTGTTCATTGCTTCGCTATGCTTTTCTGTGGCCTCGTGATGATTTAGCCACATTTTTCTTTCTATTCGATTTGTCGTATCATGAATCTTTTTGATGTCGTTGGAGTGCCCTGTAACTGTACCTTCAAGATCGACTAATCTTTTTCCGAATTCTTCAGAATTATTATTGATTTGTTTCTCAAGATCTCCCAATTTCTTCTGGAATTCAGCCATCGACATCGATGGAGACATTGAACGTGTATGAGGTGGGGAATATTTTTCTGCCAATTTCTCTCCCCTTTTTTCTTTTTTTCTTTTTTTTTTAAACTAATAATAATTATTATTTATTTATATAAATAATAATAATTATTATTTTATTTGTATAAATTTTATAGTATATATATATATATATATATATATATATATATATATATTAATTATAATTATATAGTATATATATTATAGTTATATATGAAAAATAGTTCAACATTTTTTGTTTGAAAAAAGTCCCGTCCAATTTTTAATGTCAGAATGTTTCTTTTAAGCAAATCATTCACTTGTTCACACATGTTTCAATCTTCAGGGCTTCAAATCGAGTTCTTTTTAAATCTGGTCAAAAATTGAATTGTTCTTAAAAAAAAATACTTGGATGTTTAGACTTCCCTTGTTTCTTTTTTATTTTTTAAATAAAACTCATTTAATGTATTAAACGTTCCACTATTCTCCGTAAGGTCGCACCTCTCGAGTCACCGATCTAATTTGAAGTTCTGGTTCATATATGCGGCTATTATATCGATTTTAATACCTATTACCTTGTATTTAACGCGTCACTATTCAAATCGATTTTTTTAAACAAAAAGATGCTCAGAAAAATTTTTCTAAACAAATCGATTTTGTTTCCTTACCAACCGTCACACACTGTTTCACGATTTTTTAAAAACGTAATTTTCTTTTTGGCGGAATGTGCAGAAGACGGCGGAATGTGGAGACGGACGGATGGGAAGGTTGGCGGGGACGAGTGGGACAGGCGAGCGGAGTTAGGAGCTGCAGGGCGTGGAAGTGAGGGCAGATGGTGTTGGAGTGTGGGAGCCGAAGGCGGAAGGAAGGTGCGGCCAGCGTCAGTTAGCGGGGAGGCGGCGGAGTCTGCGTAAGGCGTGTAAGGGAAAGGCGTTGGTGAGGTGGTGAGGGAGCGTTGTACGCAGGTGGGAAGGCCGAGGGAGAATGGCCCAGCGTGGTGAGGAATAGGGGGCGGGTGTTACCGCGGGAGTGGATAGCGGAAGCCGCAGGGGGTGTGATAAGCGTATGAGAGAGGGGGCAGAGTTTAAGGAGTGCAGTGAGGGACGAGGGAAAGGCTGTGTTGTGAGATATGTGAGGGGGAGGGCGTGAGGTATGTGAGAGACGGGGGGCGTATGTGAGGAGAGTTTGTTGTGCGTACGGAATGTAGTGTAGGAGCTTGAGAGGAAAAGGGTTGTGGGTGTGAGTGCAGTGATGGAAAAGTCTGCAAAAAAAAAAATTATTTTTTATTTTTTTAAACCAAGGTTGTTGTTGAAGCACTTGGTAAAAAAAATCTGCGATCTGGAATTTTTGTAATTCCTTAATTCTGGGTGATCACACAGATCCCAAAGAGCAACCGCTCCGATACCAATGGAGTGTAAAAACTCTGGTAAACTTGAGTAAGTATATATTATTATTTATAAAAGATGAGATATGAGATATGATTACAATGGGGAATCACCGAGGCTTTAAATATGGCCTCATGGTGTCCCTTGGTGAAGAGGCATGATCAAAGATCATGCCCTTTCACTTAATAAAACCTAATATAACTATATCTAACTAACAATTAATAAAATATACATTGACAATGAGCATTGTTGATTTCTGGTAGCATCGGATGTGCTCTAAATCTCAAATTTTGCAGGGAGGCTTAGACACATGTATTCCAAAATACCCAGAAAGCATTTTGGGAAATTCTACCCTAATGGGGTTTTATTAAAATAATTAATTATTTTTAATATGAGCCCAAGTCTAAACTTATGGAATTAAAATAATTAAAGTATATTAATAGACTGGGGGTGAAACTTCTAGAAAAATACAGAAATCGAGTCAATATGATCTAAGCCGTTAATTATGTTTTAATCTGGGTCGTTGGTTATCCAACGAGAAGATTATAAGGGGACTACGATGGTCATTTGGAAAACAAGCCGAGTGAGTCCAAAGATCGAATTTCTTGAGGGGCGTACCGAAGGATTCTTCAAGTTGATTCGATTGTAGTGAGGGGCGTGATACTGAAGAGGTAACGCAAAGGCTGGGCGTAGGCACCTATTGCGCCTTGAGGAGATCCGTGATTTTGCTGAGGATCACTCAAATCCAGTACCAGAGTGTCGGGGTGTGAGACTAGAGGAGCCAGAGATCAAGATCCAGCCAGCAGAAGATCCAACAGAAGGAGTTGATGCAGTCCCCAGCCAGAGTGACGCAAATAGACTTCAAAGGGGATTTAAAATAGACTGATATTCAGTTTTCTCTTACCGAATTTTCTCCATAAAACTTAAATATATGTAGAACAACAAGATGAAGTGAAAAAACTAGAAAAAATCTGAAGCTAAGTCACCTGACAAGGGGACACAAGACACAATAACGTATCCAGACGTCTGGATAATAAAATAATATATAACGTATCCAGACGTGTCCTGTTTCGGGGGCTCACCGTGTCTATGTCTGACACTCGAATCATATATATATATATATATATATATTCATTATTTCAAACATAGATCTTCATCTAGATGTAAGTTGTACAAACATACATCATAAAATCATACAAAGTAATAGACATATTCATCAATGATCCAATAGGAGAAAGACAAGATACTGTAGTTTTCTCATTAAGTCATCAAAATCAAAATGTGTTACATACGTAGTACAATGCGAATAGAAAATAGAAATAGCAAACAAAAAACAACTACAAATCTACAACACTACAAGCCTCAAGGCAGTGCCGCAATAGGTAGCTCATCAGTCATGAGTCATCAATCATCATCATCATAATCAGCATCACTGTCCTCATCATGATCATCGTGGTCACCACTGCTCTCCATTGTTGCATCCTCCTCTGTATCCAATGTCATCTCTACATCTGCTGGTGTGGAGGATGACCCCTCTACTGTATCACCATCATCAAATGTGACAGGCTCTAGCACTAACTCATTGAGATCCAAGTTGGCCAATGCCAACTCAACACTGTTGTCCAGACCCATATCATCAAGAAAGGCATCCCACATCTTTGTCTTTCCCTTCAACCACTCCTCCCTCTGCCTGTAAATGAGATGAAGGTTCGTGTGCACATACACCATTGTCTTTGCCCTAGACTGCTCAAGCCCGCTCTTCTTCACACTATACAAATTCCCATATGTACTCCAATTCCTCTCGCAACAAGAGGATGAAGTCAAGTGAGAGAGGAGCCTCATGGCTAACTGTTGTAGAGGAGGGCTTTTTGCCCCATGAGTTGCCCACCAAGAATAGGGCTTCTTAGCCCCCCTGTCTCAAATCACATCATAGCCTGCAAATCGCCCAGTGCCAGTGCAAAACTCTGCAAAGGCATCCTCCACCTCATCAAGAGATGCCCTGTGCCCAAAAATCCTCCTGAATGCATCCTTCCTCCCCTGTGATATTTCACCATCCATGTGAGGAGGGAACGTCCACCATTCAGCCACTCATGGCTGTAGTATTTTGGGTTCAAGGAGTGAGCCAAACAATGTAAAGGTGCGCAATTCTTGTCCCATCTGCTAATAAGAATATCCTGTATGGTGGTGAAGAAGGCCTCTGGTGTTGTCTCATACTTGGGGCACTCACTATGTAAAATAATGTTCCTCACAGACTCAATCATGAATCCCATCCCTCATAAACCTCTCTTAGGATGGGTTGGTCTGTATCTACAAATCGAAACAACGAAATGATAGGGTCCATGATCTGAATAAGTAGATCTACCCTCTCCCACCGGGCATCATCCAACATTGTGTCCTTCACCCTTTTTGAGGCTGCTTGATCTGCCTTTCTTAAAAAAGACCAAAACTTTGAAACAACCATGGCCCCAAGAGTGGTCTTGACCTCCCTCAACCTCTTCAACATGATGAATGAAGAGGCAAACTATGTATCTGCAATCTTCAACAACGATAGATTAGTGTACTCCTTGTAGATAGTGAAGGAATTGGTATGGTTTTGTACAAAGTTGTCGATATGTCGTGCATCCTCAATAATGCTTCTAATCCAAAGCAAATCAGAGGCAATAGATTTTAGTGCTAAGTTCAATGAATGGACAATGCAAGGTGTCCAAAATACTTGTGGATATTTAGCTTCCACAATCATGCCAACAGCATTGCAAACAGGTGCATTATCTGTAATAATTTGCACACAAGAATCAACACCTACATCTTAAATAACTTTAATAAACAACTCACCCATATATTGTGCATCCATGAATTGTCCAAGTGCATCCACTGATTTCAACAAAACTAGACCATTCAAAAAAGACACCATGAAGTTGATGAGTGGGTGTCATGCTAGATATGTCCATCCATCAAAAGCAATGCTAACCCCAGATGTTGGCCATGTTGATTTAATAGGCTCAAGCACTTTGTCCACCTCTTTCTTTGCCTTCGTCAGCAATGTGGTTGTATGCTTCTCTGACCCAGGAGGCACATACCTTGATGGAGCTATTTGAGTTAGAGCTCGGCACATACCTTGATGGAGCTATTTGAGTTAGAGCTCGGCACATCTCAATAAATAGAGGTGAGCGTGCAGCATTGAAGGATATGAAGTTCTAATAGAAAAAAAATGCAATGGTGAGATCAAGCTCTTCCCACTTCTCTTTCAGTAAAATCTTGTCCATTGGACCAAGTGCAATTGCCTTTCTTTTTGTTGCTTGTCTCCCACTAGAACTCTTAAATGGGAACTTATTGTTGCTTTTCCTCTAGAATGGAAAGGGGTCATCATTCCTGTTTTGTTTTGTTTTTGATGCCACATTTGTCGCACCAACAGATGCCTCTCTTTCCATTTCCTTCCTCTTTGCTAAATGCACCTGTGTACAAGATGTAATTCAACAACTTGGAAAAGCCAACAAATGAGCTTTCACACGGTAATATGTGCTCATGAAATCGTTGTGGCAATAACTGCATTTCCAAGCAAAATTTCCTCCTCCCTTCACCTTGTTGCCTGGCCCTGGCTCTCTTGTCACATATTTCCACAATGGATATTTGTTGTCTTGAGGTTGTTTTCCCTGAACATTTGAAGTTGTTGTTGCAGCCCCACTTCCAATGGATGGAATACTTGCAAACCCAGATGGGATCGGGACAGCAGGGGCATCTCCAATGGGGACATTATTCCCCTTTCTTTGCCCCTTCCTTGCTTCCCTTGATTGAGCCATGAAAGCTATAAAAAATAAACAAAAATGCACAAATTTGTAAAACATATGCATATGCAAACCAAAAGCAAAAAAATAGAGAGACAATGCACTTACCGGTTGCTTGAATCTCCTTGAAATCGCTCCCTTGCTCCTTGTTGCTCCTTGCTCCTTGTTCCTTGCTCAACTCACACACAAACACAAAGTGAAAAAAGAAATGAAAAATCGTTGTTTTTATAACGTTAGGCGCTTTTCCGCACTACGCGTGTCTAGCAAAATGGGATTCGATCGTGTTTGTACAGGACACGATCAGATTCGTTCAAATGGACACGAATCCATACGAATTGTGTCCAATTCGACGAATTCGGGACATGTGGAGGGTGCAGGACGAATCCGGTTTCTTAGCTCACAAGGTTACAAGATGTTCGAAACAAATTCTAGAATATGCAGTGATTTCAGTTCAATACAAGTCTTCTTTAGAAAAACTCATCCAAGGCTTCAACACTTTCCAATTTGTTTTGTGGAAGTATTTATACAAATTTCTTCAAAAAGATCTAGATTCTTTTAGGAAATATCTAAAACTGTTTACCAAAACAAAAATGCAAAAATATAGTAATCTCAAACTGAACGAGTTGTTGGCTCTATAATAGAGGATTTCAATGTTGACTGGATCTGGAAAATAGGAGTCTTCGTTGTTGAATCTGCTCTGGAAATTTGTTGAGTTGTCATCCTAGTAATTCACATAGTTTTTCCCATTTCTTTTCATCTGGCAATGAAAATCTACTTAACTTTCGATAGAATTCATCCACTTCTGTGTATCTTTCGAAAGTAGGTTTGGCAAGAAACAAATGAGGTACTTCATGTCTAATCAAAAAATCAAAGTTGAGTCCTCCAATGAATGCTTTACCTGTGATGGTTCCTGTAATCTTGGCAAACTTCGACCTGTCTTTGATAATATCACGTAACTTTGTTTGATAATCTTCCAATTGAACTAACTCATCACCCATTCCTTGTAGTGTAGGGAGACCTTTCTGATTCAAGACATTAAATTTCTTATGAAACCTCTGCACCATATTCTGCAAATTTTCACACTTATTTACTAACTGCAACATAAGATTTTTCTTAGTGAGGGCTTTTCTCACTTCTAGAATGTTATTTGTTATGTCCTCAATGTTCAATTCTTCTAATTCCTCTTTGGATTTGGAATTCAGGAATTTGATTATGGCCACTGCATCGCTGGGTTTAGTATCTATTTCCTTTTTCACCTCATCAATCAAACTATTTGATTTCATAAGAAGTTTATCTTGTTCAAATATAATCTGAATAGATGGCCATATCTTAGTTATTTCTTCATTTATTTCTATCTAGATATTCTCCTTTGCTTGTGCAACAGTGTCAGCCATAATGTTTTGATTTTCTAAGTATTATATCCTTTGAGCAAGCTTGTGGGTCTTCTGTAATTCAGATAGATAAACTAGATCTGATTTATGTGAAAATTACAAACAGTTGCAGTGATAGATTTATGTCTCCTACTTATTATTTCAATAAGTTATTATTCAGAAATCTTAAACAAATATAAAATACATGCAGTAACAGGAAGTCTGGAAAAAATCGCGACTTGTTAAAAAAATCCCGATTTTTTCCAGACGCCGATAAAATCGGCCGACTTTTTCCCGATTTTTTAAAACTTAAAAAAGTCGCGATTTAATCATTTTAATCCCGACTTTTTGCCGAGTCGATGGAAAAAATCGTGACAGTGATTATAAAAGGCGAAAATTTCGATTTTTATGTGTTATTTCCATTTGTTTGTCACACTGCCGCGTCGCCTTTAAGACTATGGAGACTCGAGAGTCCAGCAGAGGGTTTAAAATTTTATTTACGGTTTGCAACTTTGCATTGGGAGACTGGAGTTGAAGATTCAACACTGCAGCTCGAGCTTGCAGATTGGGAGGTGCTGCCGGGGTTTGCTGCTGCCGCCAGGTAGGTTAAAACTTCATTTTGTTACCAAAATGATAAACAAATTATAATATCAATATTAAATGATTTGTTAGATTTTAATTTTTAAATGTAACAAATGTCAAAATCCCCTTGTTTAGAAGTCGGCTAGCAGGCTGGCCGCTGTAGTAGCTACAGACTGCACTGATATTAACCACAACTTAAACCGACTGATATTTATTATTAACCACATCCTTAAATGCCAAGTTGCGCTGAAAAATCTAACTCGAATGTGTTGGAGAACTTGGAATTTGGAACCAGCTTCCCGAGTGATGGTATAGGCCCCGTGTTGGAAACGTTTGAGCTTATGACACTGCATATTTGGGAACCTCTACCTGTCCATAATACATATGCAACCATACTCCATTTACCACCTTGAATTAATGAGGAACCCCATGCTAATACTATGAACTTTATACCGTTTTGAGATCTCAGCATTCCTGTCATCACAATATGCTTGATCTCAGCATTCTTGTCATGTCAGTAAGCATTAATTGCAATGGTAATTAAGTTTTAAATTTGTACAGCCTCTGTTATTAAGTTTAGAACTCGTTTCTAACTTTCTCCAGCTCCTTTCCTTCAACCTGCAACCTGAACCAACATAATAAATATTAAATAATAAATATTAAAATTTAAAATTAATTTAATTAAATTCATCTTGTAAGTTTGTAACCCAGTCAGGACTTAGAAGTTCTAAAATTCTAAGTTGAATCCTAGATTGAATTAAATTTTAAAATTTCAACAGTGCAACTTTCAAGAATCAAAATTCAAATAAAAAAAATTCTAACCCTTGTTTACTATTTAGTGATTTTAATTTATGTGATGGGCAATTTTTAATTTTTTTTTTTAATTTTTGTTTTGTGCCCAGGTTCAAACATCAAAAAGTTTCAAACAAAATGCCAAGGAATTTGGATCCTTTCTGGCAGTATGGTGAACCTGATTCTATACCCGAAACTGGAGGACTCAATAGAATGTATTTGTCTTGCAAGTTGTGTGGAAAGCATATGTCGGGGGGTATCGCCAGATTAAAATGCCATATAGGGCAAATTCCAGGGCAAAATGTAGAACTTTGCCCAAATCCGGGTCCAGAAATGATCCGACAGGCCATTAAAGCCTTGATGGAAAAAGAAGATGGCAAAGACACCAGGGCAGTAATGAAAAGGCAACTTGTAGGGAGCTCAAGACTGGGGGTAAGTGAGAGTGCTTCTTCTGCTTCAGCATCACCTTCCACTCCCAACCCCTCAGCTTTTTCATCCTTTTTTGTCCCTAGAACCACAGCTGGTGCACAACCTGGCATCAAATCAGCAATTAAAAAAAAGGAAAAGGCAGAAGCTGACAGGTTGGTGAGTAGATGTCTTCTATGGAGTGATGTTCCTTTCAACATTGCCAAGACAAACCCATTCTACCAACCTATGTTTGATGCTGTTGCTGTCGTTGTCCCGGGGTACAAAGCCCCTACCTTTGCACAGTTGAGAGGGCCTCTTCTTCAAGAGGAAAATAATGATTGCACTGCTAGACTGGAGGAGTTTAAGGCATCTTGGGAACACACTGGATGCACAGTCATGTCAGATGGTTGGACTGACCAGAAGGGTAGGACCCTTCTTAACTTTTTGGTTAGTTGTCCCAAGGGGACAATGTTTATGAAATCTGTTGATGCATCTGCACACATTAAAGATGCACGTTTATTATGTGAGTTGTTGGACATCTTCATTCAGGAAATAGGCCCACAGAATGTTGTCCAAGTCATAACGGACAACGCTGCAAATTATGTTGCAGCTGGCAGGTTGCTTATGGAGAGGTATCCTACCCTGTTTTGGACACCTTGTGCCGCTCATTGTATTGACTTGATGTTGGAGGATATAGGTAAGATTCCTATGGTGAGACATATTGTTGAATCATCCAAGAGCATAACAAAATTTATTTACAATCATGCATCTGTGCTTAGCTTGATGAGAAGATTCACCAACAACAAAGAGTTGGTGCGTCCTGTGATAACACGCTTTGCCACTACTTTCATATCTCTTCAGTCTCTGTTGAATTCTATGTGGGACGTGAAGAGCATGTTTCTTTCACAGGATTGGCGTGACTTATCTATTAGCCGCAAACCAGAGGGAGAGGGCATATGCAGACTTGTTTCATATGATCAGGAGTTTTGGGCAGGAGTAGAGGAGGTGTGTGCCATTTCAGAACCTTTGGTAAGGGTTCTTCGGTTGGTTGATGGAGAGAAGTCCGCAATGGGCTACTTGTATGAGGCCATGGATAGGGCCAAAGAAGCCATTCGTGCTTATTATGCAGATAAGGGAGATGAGGGGTTAGAGAAACAACAGGTCATATGGAGAGTGATTGATGACCGATGGAACAATACCCTCCATCGCCCCATTCATGCTGCAGGTATCTACTTCAACCCCGCATTTTCTTACTCCCGTGGTTTCAGATTTGATGCCGAGGTGATGGATGGATTCTTCACATGTGTTGAGAGGATGGTGGTATCTGAGCAAGAACGTGAAGAAATTTCCAAAGAAATGGAAATATATAGGATGGCTGGTGGCACATTTGGTTTTAGCATGGCTATTAAGAGTAGGATGACCAAAATGCCAGGTAAGCTTCACTGTTTAGTTTGTTTCAACTTTCAACTTTCAAATTTAATAATTCATTGTCTCTTCATAATTTTTGCTTCTCATTTTTATTTTAACTTGTAGATGCTTGGTGGACAAGCTATGGTGGTAGAGTACCCCATCTCCAAAAGCTTGCCATCCGAGTGCTCAGCCAGACATGCAGTTCCTCTGGGTGTGAGCGCAATTGGAGTGTTTTTGACAAAATACATAGCAAAAAGCGCAACAGGTAAAAAAATTTCAAATTAAATTTTTGAAATAATTTGATTATTTTTACTATATAAATTTTCCAAGTACTAATTTATAATCTATGACCCTTTTATAGATTGGAATCCCAACGCCTCAATGACATGGTGTATGTCTACTACAATCTTCGATTGTGGATGAGACAAATTCAGAAAACTCCTGATATGGATGCCATTTCATTGGACAATATTGATACCACTGCTGCATGGAGGGTCGAGACTGAGAGGCCGGTCATGGAATCAACCCCTGATTGGTTAGATGTGGATCCAGAGGCACTAGTGCCAGAGGAGGAAGCAGTTGTACAGCAAGAGGAGCTAGTGGTAGAGGAGGGGGAGCAGGGTCAGGAGGCAGAGCAGGAGGAGGATGTGGAGGAGGAGGTGACACCATCTAGGATGGGCAGTAGCAGTGGCAGCGTCAGCGGCAGAGGACAGAGGCCACCTGTTTTTTTTGCTTCTAGAGGACGATTGGGTCCATCTGTATCCCGAGGGGCAGGGCCTTCTTCCTCTAGAGGAAAAGGCAAAGCCATTCCCTATTCCCGTAAAAGGGGCAGGGGATCTTCATCTTAGTGACTTACTTTATGACATGGAGATGACTCATGATATACATTATTATATTTTTTGTTGATATTTTGACTCTTGAGACTGAGACTCAAGATTCAAGACTCGATTCACTATTTTGATATGTGATGTAGCACTAGACTTCATATACATATTATATATTAGCTTTCTTTACATGTTTATGTGGAAATGCATTTATTTGATGTTGTGGATACTTTAGATGCTAAAAAAATTGAAAAAATTTGAATAATTTTGTATTTTTATTTTGCCATTTTGCCAGCACTCCAAAAAACCCCAGGCTTTACTGAGGTTTTCAACATTTTTACTGTATGGGTTTAATCCCAGGCCTAGGAATTTTTACATTGATACATACTACTCACAACATTCCCAATTATATATATACGAGAGAAATAACAGTAGAGACATAAGCACAAGAATCAATCCCATGTACACGATTATTTTGGACAATTATCCCCCGAGAAAAACCCAATGTGGGAAAACCGGTGCGGCGAGATGAGGGTTTTGAATGACTAGCGGGTTATAGGTTGTCCATATTACATGGTTAAGAAATCTTTACAAAGATAATAAATAAAAAGATAAACTAGGACCCGAATATCTAAACTCACTTGAAAATTTCATGAGCTTGTTCATGAATCATTTTTGCTATGAACTCACTATAACGAGAGATAGTGGGTGGTTTCTCTCCTTTGAGAAAATAGAGAAGAAAGCAAAGATGTGCTCTTCTATCCATTGGTCTGAATGATAGCCTAAAATGCAAGCAATATTTGAAACAATTTGCTTGGCCATCTTTGGAAAAATTGAAGCTATATAGGGAGGGTTTGTCTTAGGTAACTGGGCATCATCAGGGAAGAAGGTTTCCAACACTTTGGCTCTTTGGGGGAAGTCTAATTTCTTGTACATTTCCATAAGGGAATCTGGGTGAAAAGGATTTCCAAGACCATCATCTTTAATTTGAAGCATTTCAGAAATAGGGTGGCCATTAATGTAAAACATAGTTTCGACCATTTTGTGCCACTACAGTTCTTTGGCTGGGTATATAACGAAATTGACACGGGTGACAAATTCGGAAAGTAAGGGTTTGAGGAGAAATATATTGAGGCAAGGTGGAATCACATAATCCAATTTCATCATTGTTGTCCAAATGTTTTTGGTTGAGCCAAATGTGAAGTTAAGTAAAGATCGAATTCACAATTGGCCTTTGAAATCTGTGCAGTAATGGTCAACTAGGGTTGGTAATTATGTATATTTTATTAGTTATTAATTAGATTTAGTTATCTTAGGTTATTAATGTGGAAGGGCATGATCAAAGATCATGCCTCTTCGCCAAGGGACACCTTGAGGCTATATTTAAAGCCTAGGCGATCCCTCATTGTAATCATCTCTTATCTATCATCATTAATAATATATATTTATCAAGTTTACCAGAGTTTTTACACTCCATTGGTATCAGAGCCATCGCTCTTTGGATCTGTGGATCATCAAGTTAAAAAAATTTCGAAGGAAATTTCAGAATTTTTTTTAAAACAAGTGCAGAATTACTTTCCGAACTGTACATCAGCCATTTCAGAATTTTAAATTCTGCAATTGAAGACGCCAACAGTCTGAAAAAGTACGAGATTGTGTGACACAAATCTGAGAAAGCGTTTTGGACCTTTGACTGAGGGTTGTGGACCCCAAAAGAAATCATCATCTAATCACTGCTTTTCGTGGCATACCTGTCACTTGCGTAGTGGACGTTCACAACATAATCTGCTCACACACCGTCCCCACAGTTCTGCCTAACGACTGCAACCCACTAGCAACGCCACCAAAATCAGCTGAATTCTTCCATACGGAGACACCCCCTCACACAGTCGTTGTCCGTGCAACCCCGATAACTGTCGCAGCCACCAAAACTGTTACCACCGCCCCCTTTTTCGTTCTACCACCATAAGCCACTATACGGGCCAGCGATGCAGAGACATAATCAAAACGAGGGTTGTCATTTTCGTTGACATTGCCGCTGACACCATCCGTCTGCCATCTCCCTTCCATATTTCCGCCCGATTTCCGGCCCCGCTGAAGCTACCTCTATCAAGTTGTATCGATATTTTAGGTTTCAATAACATCTGCGGAATATAAGGCTCGCGGTATAATCAACATCCATTAAAACGGTGGATGATTTGAAACTGGTATTTTTTTTTATAAGCGAACGAGTGTTGTGCCGGGTTGATCGATAGTTATATAATATATATTATATAGTTCACAATTAACAAACAGGTGTTTCATATAAATATAGTTCACAAACAGGTGTGTCGTATAAATAGTTCACAAACAGGTGTGTCGTATAAATTCTGAGCATCGTTATATAAAAAAAAAATCGCATTGACTGCCGCTGTCGTTTCATTCTGCTACCATTCCATCTGCATCCGTTAAAAATGGTGGACGACTGCGTAGTTACACACCACTCCATTGAACGACTCCATCATAAATACAGTGAACGCTGGACGGCTGCCAGACAGGTTTTCTTTTGAAAAGTTGATCGATAGTTATATAATATATATATTATATAATTTATAATTAATATATATATATATATATATATATATATATATTATTTAAAAATTTATTATTAATTAATTAATTAATTAAATATTAATTAATTAATTTTAAAGAAAAAAAAGAGGAGAAACTGGCAGAAAAATACTCTCCACCTCATACACGTTCAATGTCTTCTTCGATGTCGATGGCTGAATTCTAGAAGAAATTGGTAGATCTCGAGAAACAGATCACTAATAATTCCGAAGAATTCGGAAAAATATTAGTCGATCTTGAAAGCACAGTTGCAGGGCATTCCAACGACATCAAAAAGGTTCATGATACAACAAATCGAATAGAAAGACAAATGTGGCTAAATCATTACGAGGCTGCAAAGAAGTAGAAAAAACTCTTCAATAAGCTAAATGATAAGCTAGATAAGTTAAGTCAAACACAATCCCCAACATCTCCTAGCAGGGAACAAAATCCACAAAACAATTCCGCAGATTCAGGGAACTCAGAAGAGCATCAGGAAAAAACCAATTCCCCACATCATCAAGAAGATAGTAATGTAGATTTTCAAAATAAGCAGCTTTGGAATGCATTCGCAAATCAATATCCCCTTCTTGTTCCACCATTAGCATATCAGCGCAAAGCCAAGATTGACCTACCCAAATTTGATGGTAATGAAAAAAATAGCATTGCATGGCTTAATAAAGTAGAAGAATATTTTGAGATTTATGACATTACTAGTGATGACGAAAAAATTAAGCATGCTTCCATGAAAATGGAAGGAGAAGCATATAATTGGTATATGTGGTGGAAAAAGACGACGCTCGCTATCAGTTGGAGGAAATTTAAAGATGCGTTCTTCAAAAGGTTTCAAGGCATAAAAGAAGAAAAGTTTTTTTCAACCTTTATCAAATTACGCCAAAAAGGAGATGTGGATGAGTACACTAGAGAATGGGAGACCTTGGCAACACAAGTACCAGGATTGTCGGAATCTCGTCTAATCCAGTCTTACATCTCAGGACTTAAAATCCACATACAGGAAGAGCTAGAACTACATGAAATTACGTCCGTAGAAGTAGCAAGGAAAAAAGCAAAAGCTGCTGAAAAGAAATTTGAAAGATTATCAAAACCAGAAAAAGTATATTCGAGACGACGGTTTCCTCAATCTGAAAATGTAGATGACACAAAATATGTCCCTGTCCATCTTCGTGAAGAAGAAAAATCTAGTTTGGAAAAACAAAGAATGCGAGAGGGCAAGTGCAAACGTTGCAGCGAAAAGTGGGACCCTAAGCACATATGTGCTAATGGAAAAGCGAAAAATCTATACAGTTGTGAAGCAACTAACGATGCTAATAGTACTGATTCGTGTATAGAAGGATTAGAAGACAACTTAGATTTCTCTCCAGTAGTGGATGGTGAAACTATTCCGCAAGTGTCATTATCAGCTATGACAGGCATATTACAACCTCAAACCCTAAGGTTAAGAGGACATATTAAGAAAAACAATGTAATGGTTCTCATAGACACAGGCAGCACGCACAATTTTCTAGATTCAGCCATGGCCAAAAGACTCAACCTCTTTACTTTTCCCATGCCTAATATGAAGGTAATGGTGGCCGATGGTAAGAAGATTGAACAAGTAGGAAAATGCCATAAAGTCAAATTGCAGATTAAAGACTTTCAATTAGAATCTCCATTCTACACCGTTCTATTACGAGGAGTAGATGTGGTCTTAGGAATTCAATGGCTACAAACTCTAGGTACTTATTCTGCCAACCATCAGAAACAGTTTATAAGTTTTAAGTGGAAAGGGCAGAAATACAAGTTGTATGGATTCCAAGCCCCAGAAAATCAAGTCGTATCTTCCTCTCTGATGACGAAGATGATTCAAATAGGAGCGCCAACATCTACAGTACAATGTCATCAGTTAGAAATGTTATCTTCAAAAGGGAGCCACGAAGAGTCACCAGAAGTCAAGACAGGATCCGACCTTGTCGATATCAGATATTTTCACTATCCAGATCAACAAAAGATTGAACTCGAGAATATGCTCCACGATCTTTTTAAATTGTGGGAAGCAAGAGCCCGCCGCTCAAGAAACCCAGGCGTTCGTCAACATTGTCCATCGTTACATATGCTTTGAGGACAAAGCATCTTTAAGAGAGGGGCAATGTTATGTATATTTTATTAGTTATTAATTAGATTTAGTTATCTTAGGTTATTAATGTGGAAGGGCATGATCAAAGATCATGCCTCTTCGCCAAGGGACACCTTGAGGCTATATTTAAAGCCTAGGCGATCCCTCATTGTAATCATCTCTTATCTTCATCATTAATAATATATATTTGTCAAGTTTACCAGAGTTTTTACACTCCACCGGTGGTCCAAATCTACAACTAGGGAACAAAGACCGGATTATCCCGAGGGTAGATTTACTCAGAGCCATTTCTTAATCGTAAAAGGAGAAGACCGAACGTAAAACCTATGACATTGATGCTTGGGTACTTTGAACAAGTATTTGGGCAGCACCGTTATCAGCTAAAACCTTTCCGGTAACATTGAGGTCTTTGAATAAATCAAAGAATGTTGAAGTACTGTGAGTAGTAATGAGGAATTTTTGTTGTTGAATTCAGAACAAAAAGCTTTATAGTTTTAACAGATATCCATGTTTGAAAGTTTATTTTTGGCTAGGGAAAATTTAATGTCAAATGATGTTGCAATGGGAAAACAAATACATTATAAAAGACATGTTACAATGGGTGAATGAAGGACAAGTGAAAATTAGCAATTGGTATGCGAGATGACATGGAGGGTGACAATGGAGTGGTGGAAATAAATGGTGTAATAGTCAATGGAGGGGAAAGACGGTTTTGGAAGGACCTAGAGGGGGCTGCAAGCAGTAAGTGGGATTGAAGTGGAGGGTGCAGATTTGACGAGGAAATGACACATTTCCAGAGGCGTTTTTTTGGAATTCAGATCCTCGACTCCCCATTCCCCTCCCTGGCCGAGCAACGTTTGGAAGGGATAATTAGAAAGGGTCGCTGTGATGTTGCTGATCCTGGGGCAAGCCACATCTCCTCCGCTCATTGTTGCATATGTTAATATATAGGACAAAAAAAAAAAAAAAGTCACATCGCGGCATTTTTATTACAACTTTAATTAACCGTTACGTATGGTTCTTTTTTAATTAAGCTTAAAATAATATAAACTTTTTTAAAGAAAAGTATAGCGGCATTTAGAAGAGTCCACTATATACATGGCTAACTAATTTTTTTCAAAGGAAAACATTTGAATATGCTTTTTTGTTATAAGCTGCACGAGGACCTGCCCCGCCTATATTTCATGTCATTCCGTCCGTTCCGCCCGGACTTTGGAACTGTCAGAAACATTCCAGATTTGTCGGGGACGTCATCGGGACTTTGGGGACTGCTGTCGTTTCTTCGTCGTCTCTCGAAAAGTCAAGGACTTTTCGGGGACTTCCAAAATGACCCTCGATAAATCGAGAACTTCTGGACGCCCCCAATAAAATTAAACATCATGAATTAAAAAAAAATTCAAATATTTCGTTTTTTATTTTTATAAAAAAAAATTAAAACAATTTTTTTATAAAATAGAAAATTTTAAATAAAATAAAAAATTCTATTTATAATTCTAATCTAAAACCTAACGCATTCTAATTTACCTAACCCAATTAAACTTAAACCTAACATTGTTCTAAATGCATATGCCATATGCATTTGGAGTTCTAAATGCATTTGATGTTCCCCGACTGTTCGCCTAATCGGCGAGCCCGCAGACTCAAAAGAAGAGCAACTGACACTCTGGACTGGGCAGAGTATCCGCTACCTCACGAAGAGCAAGATAATGAGAGCACGCATCATCTAGTTAGAGCAGAAACACGTGCATCCAAGACGCAGATCGAAATACGAACTCCAGTAGCGCGAGGGGCGGTACCCAGAGAAGACTATTTGAAAGCGAGCAAAGAACTCGAGAGCTTACTGAGCTACTCGAGACGCAAAGAGCCTGCCAAAGAAGGAGCCCACTGTGCTGTCAATACAATGTGATTTGCCATTTCGCACTACAAAAAAAACAAAAAATAAAACAAAACAAAAAAACAAAAACAAAAAACACAAAATAAAAAACAAAAAAAAACGCACTGACCACAGGTCTTAAACTCACAAAGGCACGTCCACGCAGCAGCAAAAAGGTGTTAGAATGCCGTAAAATTTTGAATAATTTAATAATTTCTCCTGTCAAACCAAACTCATAAATGATAAAAAATTATTTTTTTCAATCGTTTTTTAATTTTTTGCCAAATAGCTTTATGTAGATATGTTGGGAACTATCAAAACCCTTGGAGCAACAGTGCGTTTTTTGTTGCCAAGTAAGTTTAAAATTTCATTTTATATTTTTATTTTTTAAACAGTAGTATAGTCTGATATTTGTAAAAAAAAATTTTCATTAAAATTTTAAAACAAATCTATTGTATTTTTAAATTTCAGACTTCACTTCTAAAAACAAATCAAATGGACAACAATACTTCACCAATGGCTCAAACTGAGGGTGAAACTGAAACATTAGCAGGGGCAACATAAAATTTTGTTTTCATCAACACAAAGAAATCCTTGCTTCAGTTTGTCAAAAAAATCACCAAGAATAAAAAGAAAAACAACGGTGGTTCAGAGGATTGGGAATGCAACCTTTGTGGTCATCATTTCAAGGGAAGCTACACTAGAGTTTACCATCATCTTTTGTCTATTCCGGGAGATGGAGTAAAGGCATGCACTTGTTCATTGGAAAAGAGAATTGAAGTTACTAAACTTCACATGGCTGCCACAGGTGGTGTTGTAGAGATGGAGGAAAACTCTTCTGTCTTCAAAAAACCCAGAATTTTAAGCATAGAAGAAGAGTACCCTCAAATAGGATTCAATGAAAAAAAATCTATTGATTTAGGTTCCAGAAAATCTAGTACAAGTAAGAAAGACAAAGCTGCTAGTGTTGTGGCAGAGTGGTTCATTGTGCAACGCAAGACTGAGGTAGAGGATGCAATGGTTAAATTCTTCTTTGCCAACAGAATATCATTTAATGTCACCTGCTCCCCTCAGTGCAAAGAAATGATAAAGAAAGTCGTTGCTGCTGGTCCATCATTTCAGCCCCCTGGTTACAATAAATTGAGGACAACATTGTTAGATAGAGGGGTCACAAAGATACAAGGGGTGATGGAAAGCCTTAAAAAATCATGGGTTTGAATATGGATGTTCAATTGTCATGGATGGCTGGACAAATATTCAACAAAGGCCTTTGTTGAACATCATTGTCACCTCTCCAACTGGACCATATTTCTTAAGGGCAATTGGTTGTACTAGAAAGATGACGGATGCAGCGTTTTAGTATGAGGTATTAAAAGACGCAATTGAGGAGATTGGTCCTACAAACGTAGTTCAAGTTATCATAGATGCTGCACTAGTTTGTAGGTCTGCAGGGTTGATGATTCAAAGCAGGTACAAGCATCTATTTTCGACTCCTTGTTGTGTGCATGCATTTAAATAATGCACTCAAAGACATTGGTAAAATTTCTTGGATCACCCGCATTATTTTGGATGCAAGAGAGGTGCAAATGTTCATTTGCAACCACCATGCCTCTCTAGCTATTTATAGAATTTATGCAAGAAAGGAGTTCTTGAAACCGGCAGATACAAGGTATGCCACCTACTATCTCCTTCTTGACCGCATGCTAGAGGTGCATCATGCCCTAAAGGCCACAATTATAAGTTTTGAGTGGTCTGCATGGGGGGAATCCAAAACAGATCAAGGACAGAAAGTAAGGTAGTTGGTGTTGAATGATGATTGGTGGGTCGATGTGAAATACATTGTCTCATTCACTGCTCCAATAGTGGAGCTAATCAGGTATGTAGATTCAGATTCCCCTTGACTTGGGGAAATATATGAGTCAATTGATAGCATGATTGGAAAGATCAAGTCCATCATTCGTCAAAGGGAGCCCTCTTTGGTGTTATTTAATGAACTCCAAAGGCTGATTGAAAAAAGATGGAACAAGTTAAACACACCTCTTCATATGGCCGCTTATGCACTTAATCCAAAGTGGTATGTGGAGAGGGAAAGTAGAGTTCCACCAATAGATGACCCTGAAGTGAAACAAGGATTTATTGCAACCATAGAAAAGATGTATACATCAGAACAAGCAACCATAGTTCGAGAACACGCCTGATTTTTCTCTTGTTCAAAAGAGTCATGACTTTCTAGAAATACCCTAGCGATTTGTTGGGTATGGGCACAAAGAAGTCCCAGTGGATGGTGTAGGATGTATGGGGATGAAGTACCGTAAATACGCACTCTTGCTATGCGTTTACTCTCTCAGGTCGCTAGTTCTTTAGTCTGCAGTAAAGGAATTGGTCTACATTTAGTTTTATCCACTCTATTAAGAGGAATAGGCTTACCTCTAAAAGAGTGGAGAAACTAGTTTATGTGCATAGCAGTCTTCGCCTTCTTACAAGGAAGACTCCACAGTATTTACAGGGACCTGAAACACAGTGGGATGTAGATCTTGAAGATGCTTCACAAATTGATGATGATGATGATGGGCCATCTATCCAGACATGATTAGTTAATGTACCATTAGATAACATTGAGCTACAGTTGCAAAGCATTGATGATGATGGGAGAGAAGATAGTGAGGCTCAAGCATTTTCAGATACACTTGATGTAGAAGATATGAATCTCTGAGTAGCTTCAGCCTTCATTGCTACTATGGAATCTGCCATCAGGATATTGACTCATATTTCCTTTTTTGTTGTCTTGAAAGTTGAGACATTTTGATATTCATTTTCAAATTTTCTATTTGGCAGCTACACTAGTGACTATTTTGGTTCTTGGACTATAGTCTACGACTATAATTTATAAATTTATAATCCATGGTTTTCTAATTCTAGACTCTTAATTTGAGATTTATATTTCAATTTTAATGAATTGTTCATGTTTACATCTTTATTAAATTTTACTTTTAGTACTATTTACTTTTACGCTTTAGCTGCTATTTCAATTTTGAAATGATTCATTATGCATCATTGATCAATAATCATAGAATGATTATGTAGATATTCGACAGTAGTAGATTGTAATTTGTAGGTTGTAAGTTGTATGAATCATGAAACTAATAGTACTTCTTAACTTTAGTCTTTAAGTTATGCAATGATGACAAAATTTGTTTTTTTGATGCACAATTCTCAATAACAATTAGATACTATTAGAGTCATAGACTATTAGTATTTACTATTACTATTAGTCTTTAGATTTATCATTTATGATTTTAGTATTTTTAATTTTATTTATTTTGATTCATGTTTAATTTTATTTTTATTTTAATTTTTTTATAAATAATAAATAATAAATATAATAAATAGTTGTCACACTTCTAGTCATCCCGGAAACTCGTCCCCCCGTCCCCACAGGCAGTGCAACATAGCTTTTTTGTAATTCCTTTTTTTTAATTCTTTCTTTTTCTTTGCTATTTCCTATGTATAACATTTTTTATTTTTTCCTTTTTGTTTTATTGTTCTTATTTCTAATTTTTCCTAACATTTTTTTTTTCTTCTACAACATCTAACATTTTTTTTATTTGTATTTTTCTTCTACAATATCTAACCTATCAAAACCAAAAATGTTACAACATACCTCATCCTTTTTCTTTTGAGTCATCCTACAGCAATTTTACTAGAATGAAGAACTTTATTCCCTTGACCTGCTTCATCAATATGTCATCATATCCTAATCCCAAAATTTTGTAACAGAATTTTCGATGCAATCTTTTGCTTTCTTTCTAACTAGTGAATCCATAGAGACCTCCATTAGAAAATGTCAGCACTTGTTTCCATATTGATTCTTGAATGATGACCCTTGAACTTGATGACTGCCTTCCATCAATGTTGTTATCAGTGAGGTTTCCAGGAGCTACTTCTTCAAGTGCTCCTTCCATGCTTCTATCATGATGCTATTAATATACATTACTTACTATCATACTATTTTACAACCAATATAAATCACTTAAACAGGAAGATGATCTCAATCATAATAGAGATCTGTCGCTTCTTCTTTCTTAGATTTCTTTGCATCAGGTTCTTCCCTTTCATATGTGACATGGGCTTCTTCCTTTTTCCTCTTATCCTTCCCAGATTTAGGACAATCCCTTTTATAATGCCCAAGTTAATTACATCCAAAGAATCGTACTTTGTCCATATTTCTCCTTTTAATCTGAGGACCAAATTTACCGAATCTTCCTTTCTTCCTGGAAATGGGTGTAAAGGCTTGATTCCCTTCACTTGATCCTATATCAGCTTTGGCTTCCAATCTTGTTTCCTCTATTTTATATAGAGACCATAGATCGTGGAATGGTGTTACTTCTTTCTTCCCGTATAAGCTTGAAGTGAAGTTTCCCCATTCTTCCGGTAGAGCATTTAGCACAACAATAGTCATCTCATTATCAGACATTACTTCTCCCAATTCCTGCAATTGGTCTCTTATTTCAAAAATCCTCATAAAATATGAAGTGATTCCTTCCTCTCTTAACAATTTCATCTTGTATAGTTCTTGTCTCAGAGAGATTACTTCTCATGTAGTACTCACAGAGAATAGCTCCACCAATTTCTCATATATTTCTTTTGCAGTTTCCAGTTTTGATACATAGGCTATGAGAGAGTCCTTAATGGATTCTATGAGAATCCTCTAGGCTCTGATTTCTCCTTTAATGTGCTTGGCACGAGCTGGAGCATCTTCTTTTGAGGGTTGAACTGTGGATCCTTTGATGTAGCCCATAACTTTATCTTTGGTTAGATTCAAACCTGTCCTCTTCTTCCATGCACTAAAGTTTGACGACCCAGCCAATTTGTTGCTCTCTTTGCAATAAGTCATTTTGACAGATTTAGATGAGTTCATAGATACTTACTTGAATAGGGTGACTCCCTCCTTCTAGCAACTTCCTTGATGATGATGAAGGTGAAGGTAGGAACTCCCCCTTAGATTTGAATTCTCCATTGTAGATGTTGGATTCTTAATGATAGAGGATGTCATCATAATGATGATGTCTTCAAAGGTGTTGGATATTGAAGGATGGAGCTTGATGATGTGCCTCCCAACAATGTCTTCAATGTCATAAATCTTTGATGGCAAAGATTATCTGCTTGATAAGGGGATCCTTTGAATGATATTGAAGAATCTTCCTTGCAAAGTAATCTGAATTTTTAACACAAACTTTCACCTTCACTTTGATCCTTGCCTCCTTGAGTGTTTCCTTGTCAAGTAGCCCTTGTCTTCAAAACCTTAGCTCTGATTCCATGTTGAGAATTTGGTAGGGCAGTGATTAATTCAAATTCTATTCTTGATAATTACTTGTGAGCTTACTTCTTTTACTTATGTCTTTTCTTCTTAGCTTATTAAGTCTTTCATCAAGTCAATTACCAAAAACACAAGAGACACAAATTTAGGCTTTTCAAGCCAAGGCCAAAAGCTCTCCCTCTTGAAAACCCACAAGAAATTCTTCTAATAGACTTTCAGATGACAAGTACTATGACCATGACACAGACCCTTGACCCTTGTATGCCTCCAAGACCTTGTCATTGCCTCTTCATTGACTCCTTGAATTGATCCTTCTTTCCTGCACCAATATGCACCTTTCTACACCAAGATTAGAGAGTTTGGTCTCTACTTGTATTTTTCCTTTTTTCCTTCTCCGGTTGTATGAGATACTTTACTTGTGATATAAGCAATGTGTCATGGACTCTCTTACCTTGAGCCTTCACTTTAACCTTACTGACTTTGCACACTTGTCTTGATTCCTTCCAATGTACAGTCCACCCTGTGATAATATTCCTTGCTGAGCATATATGTTAAATAACCACTTTAACACAACCATGTTCCAATACTTTAAAACGGTTCTATTTCACACTTCAATACAGCCCTTCTCCACACTTGACCATAAACATATATCCGCACCTTGACAAAATCATATATCCACAAATCTCAGACCTTGTAAACTTCGCAAATATATATTATATCATGTCTCCTTTCTTCGTATTTTCTACTTGTTGTATGACCTTATTACTTGAGTTTGTGATCCGCAATCTTCCTCTCAAATTCTATCCGAAAAACACAGAGGAATCCGAGTATCTATCTCTGTTTTTATGCACAGTATATATATAGGGTATATATAGTTGATCCAACTGGGAATTGAGCCAACCTGTCCATGTGTAATGATGCCGACTTGAACACTGATTTATAAGCCGACTTGTAGAACTTATTGAAGGCAGACTTGAAGGGTGTTCCAACGCAGATCTTGAGCATTATTTGTGCCATGTCTTCAAGCTTAATTTGGCAAGGTCTTGAGGCATACAAGTGCGACTTGACTCTTCATAAACATGACTCCTAATTAGTACATTTATGACAAGATGACAAAACCCTAAAAGACATCAAGAAGAAGTCTTTTGACCTATAATAAAACCTTACTCATGAAACCCATGAAGCAATTTATTATGTTTGCCTTCTTCATTACATACATACATAATTACATAGTCAATATGAAGATGGATCCTAGTTACACTTTCCAGCACATTTTTGGCCATCCACCTTTAGCAAACACCTTTAGAAAGCGGAACGAAAACTCAAGATCAGAGGATAAAATCAACTAATAGCACCTTTACCTCTACTTTTCCCTCAAATCTTCTTCTCTAGAGCACAATGGCAAAATTTGAATATCTCGAACACCAAAACTAGAACCCACACTTACAATTTCCCAAAACCCTGGACTAATTCTCCTAAAATCCTTTCTCTCGAATGGCAAAAGACTAGAATGAGGAGAAAATTCCTCATTTTCCCCCTTTTATAACTTGTCCACCACTTTTGCCACATTTTTACCTTTTTATTTTTATAAAGCCTTTTTAGCGGCTTTTCAACTTTATAAATTAAAATTCACTCTTCATTAGCCTAGAAAATGTCCCCCATTTTTCTCAATTTAACATTCATAATGTTTTTCTTAAGCAAATCATGTTCACTTGGTTGATTTTTCCCCCACCTTACCGTACGGGAAATTTATTAAACTAGAGGAAGTCCCCCATATGCCTCCTAAGCAGTTGGAAACATTACATATAATCAATAAAACAAGTGTGGTATGTGAGCACAGGAAAAATGGACAAAGGAGGAAAGCTTTTACAAAGTTAATATCAAGAAAGTAAGGGTTTGTAAAAGTACAACCATGAATTTCAAAATCAAATTAAAGCACCTAATTGGAACTTACATAACAACCAAAACATAACTGTTCACATGGTTGATACACCAAAATCAGTGAATGATCTTCAAAGTGAAATAGATATGGAGGATCAAATGATTGAGGCACTTCAAATAAAATTAGGAGAAAAGCAAGATCAAATTGATTACATGTTTGATGCAACATCTACAGCCAAGATCAATGCAATTTGTGACACAGACGATCTCATACAAAAAGTTGATGCAAACAGGCCTTCAGAGAAAATTTGGGGAAAGACTCTCAAGAGACTTGTCACCATGTTAGACTTGTTTCTCAAGCGAATTAAACACATTCTTACTATTATATGTTTTGTCACCATCAAAATACAATGATACCATTCATCCATATAACAAGAACAAATATAGCAGAACATAATCAACTTGCATTTATCTAACAAATACAAAATGGTACAACAAAAAGTTGTCATGCATGACACCAAGCACCCCTCGCTAGATTCTACAGCACACAAGCCACTCAGACTTTTTACAACACAAAGGCCCCAATACAAGCAGTGCATCTCACATGGAACTTGTAAAGTTCGTATCTATGGCCCTGTTACCTACCATTTTTGCAGAAATGTACTAATCCAGAAAGTATATTTTTAACAAGATTGAAGGCATTCCCGTAGCACATTGCCTGCTGTAGTAGAAATGTTGAGTGAAAATTGTGTGAAGGTAGTCATGATAAGACAAACTCAGAATGGGTTTGCATTTGTAAGACCACCATGACATCATACAGACATAATAAATGTGATGGGAACCTGTCCTCACAATAATGCGGCCACTGTTGCTTTTTCTTTCCCTTAATCATCCAGAAAATTCCAGATCCTACATTTCAAATGCTGGGAAAATTTAGTTTGTTTGCCGTAGTTTGTTTGACTTTGTAACTAGTTATCCCTCCACGGAAACCCCAGAATTGCTTGATTCCTTGACTCCATATGCCGGCCAAGAAAAACATATATTGACAAACTAAGGTACTGATCTTCTATCCTCCATCACCCATTTTTCTTTATAATCTTTAAAAACTATTTCTCTAGGGTTTCCTCTCCAAGACCATCCAGTAATTCCTTGAACCTGTGTGCTTGGGGACCTATTTCAGACTCTAATGGTTGATATTAGCCATTAGATTCACACATAGGAAGACATTTTAGCCCAAATCTTGGAACTACCAAGCCCTACCAATCTTATCCGGGGAGAACACCCCTTGAGCCGGAGGAGAGCTGACTAGAAGCAAGAAGAGGGTTGGTGAGGTGACAGTGGCTCCCTCTGAGGTGCAGTAGGTTTTGCACCTGAAATTTCGGACTTTATCTAAAGAAGTGTGACATTTTGTTGTAACAGGCCCCTTACCCCTTATAATTCTCTCAGACCATCTATACAACACATACTATGAGCAGCTAATACCATATTCAATTCCTAGGGTTTGATCAATTTTACTGCTAAAACCTTGATCTTCATCCTTGTTTTGGTTTCCAGTTAGAATGTGGGCAAAGGAGAGTCTCCCAGATATCCCTTCTGATTTTCTAGTGTCTCTCGCCCTCAACATTCATCAAGTCTTGCATCGTTTCTGCCTGGAACTCATTTTGGCACTGCCATTTTCTGCAAATTCTTCAGACGAGAACTTGTTGTGCTGATATTATTGCTCTTGTAAAAAATCAGCCAAACCCTGGATGATGTTAGATTCCCAGGAAGATTCAGTGTACTTCAAAGTATGATGTGATGCCATTGAAAATTATTTTGATGGCCTGTAACAGTCTGTGGGAAAACAGTGAAATTTCTAAGATTTTCAGCTCTATGGAAAAATTTCACAGTGGCAAAAGAATTATGCAAGTATGCTCACTTTCTAAGCAGAATCTAGATAATATAGAAGCCTGAACTCTGCAGGCTTCTGAAAATCCACAGAAAGAGCAATACAACTCATAGTTTGAATAGCAGTGGAGGGATTCCACGGGATAAATACCAGATATCACACAACTGCATCAAAAAATGTAGATTTTGCAGGAACCTGAAAACTGCAAGAACATTTGATCAATAATTCAATTGATAAAAGCATCCAGTAAGTCAAAACCTGAAAATGGCAGCGAAGGTATCGTTGGTTGAGAATCACTTGCATAATCAACAGAATTTACAATGAAAATTGTGGATGAGTAATAGGAACAAAAATAAAAGTCGAAGATGTTGTAGGAGAATCCTGGATGAAGCGGCCAGAACCGTCTACACTAAACCACTAATCAGCATCTCAGATGCCAACCAATATATGTATGAAACTGACAGCAATTAAAACACTTAATAAGAAAGTAAAATGCACTTTGTCACAAACTTGCAACTGTACATTTTACATTCTCTGTTCCAGATAAATAATAAAAGTACATAAAGTTGTAGGTGGTTATTGAAAAGTTAGGCGGAGTGATAGATAAGACCAGAAAGAATCTCCTAAAAATTAAAATATGAACTACAGACACAAATATACAAAAATAATGCATTATCGACCTCTTACTTAATCTTTTTAACCCATCACCATAAACAGGCAAAATGTATTATTTGCCGAAGTAAGAAAGGGGCAATTAAAGCTATTACTGGGCTTATTTTTGCTGTTATGAATGAAACTCAGAAAGACCTACCTTAATTATAATTGTTGTACACTAGATATCAATTGCATTTAACCTTCATATCAGACGACTCACCTCACCCACAGTGCCTTCCTTTAGGGATTGAATAGGTGTTCCATAGAGTAGATTAGCAAGTACAACAACTCCATTGGCTACCTGAAAAGTGATCCCAGAGTAAAATAAAAGTCAAATAGCTTACAAGCAGATAATATGTGCAAGTAGTATTCTTGTAGTCAATAGAATAGTTGGAAGCATGCTCTTGCAGAAAACTAATGAACACAGTACAAGCAGACACACAGTATTTCTCGCCCAGGTTGCTGAACAGACTCCAAAAAAGTTAATGATGTAGGTATAAACTATTTATTTAATAAGATTGAGTTTTACTAGATTTTGACCTCTGCTTGTGACAATGTAGAAGGTATTACTTGATCTAGCACCAAGGACCGCCAATAATCAGGTGAAACATTGTAACCCAAAACATGTATAGCATCAATGGCTTTCCGTGCAACAGCTAAATCATCATCACCTACAGCACTGCAGTCAACATAAATATCCACAAAATCAATAAAAGCATGATAACAAGAGAAATATACAAATACAGGATAATCAAGAAGACTGCAGCAAAACTGACCAAACTAACCAGCAAAGGGATGGCACTAAAGTGTCCAAATAATCAACCACCTTCTCCTCTCCTAGAATCTACAAGTTTAAAAAGAACAAAAAGTTAGCAACCAGCTATTCCTGCAAAAATTCCTGTTTCCGACAATAAGAAAGAATAATTCAGAGATCCTGAACCCCTCACCCTATAAACATGCTCTCATATATGAAAATAGCAAGAGTGTTCTCCAAGAATTCTACCAACACTATTACCTAGGATACATCTCTTAAGTGTTCAATTGGTAACTAATTTAGAGGAAAAGTGAACAAACAAACCAGCAACGCATGCAACATGCATGCAGCTGCTAAACGAACATTGGAAGTCCACTGTTTGAGATCTTTCTTCACAGCATGAATCAACTGTCCTAAGTAATGCTGCAAAATGGAAAGAAGCTTCAAATTTATAAACGAGTTCAAATAAAGCCATCACTTTATTATTTTTTATATAATCAATTGCTTATCACTATATAAACCCTGAAAGGTTGGCATTCTGCAAAATTTATTAGTAGAATAAAATTCTGTGGAACAACCTAAGACGAATATTATATTACAAGATAACCATTTTGTCAGATGACTGGAGAGAGCAACAAAAAGAATCTCTGATAGACCTCTCAAATCAAATGCAAGTCACAAGTTACAACACAAAAGTAAATGAAGCATAAAAGAATCGCTCAAATTTCAGGAAGAACGCCAGCATCAATCCAGCAGAGCATCACCAAAGAAGTGAATCTCAATACTCGCAGAGTGCAAAAGAAACTTCCAACTTCGTTTAGAGAAAGTGAAATAAGCTGAGGGTTTATGGCATTGCCACATACTCAGTAAAACACTAACTTCTATCATGAAATAATAGAAGACAGCTTATTGTCTCAGAAAAGAAGAAAGGCTCAGCTTTAAAGACAGTATAGCGCACCTTAACCACAGGATGCAAGTCACACTTAAGACTACTGCCTGCTGAGCTGTACATACATATCCAAAACAGAACACATGTTGACAGACTGACTTGCATTCCAAAACATCAATTGACAATTATATAAATAATCAGACATGCATGTACAATTTCCCTTCAGAATGTGAACCACCTTCCTCTACAACTACAGCAATGTATCTTCTGTCACTAAAAGTTTCCCTCTGAACATCAACTTATCATTCCACTATGATTAGAGATCGAACAATTCTCCTTCGACGGACATTGTGTACGCTATACAGTTCTATTTCTGTAGTTATTTAAGAGGCCGATTTATCTACTCTATTTCATTGCATTACATGTATATACAAAATATTATGAGCATTAGTTATTGGCCCTAAAGTGATGAAACTCATTCCCAGGAGTCTCTTACCCCTCCTGTATTTTTGGGGCCTCATCCCCTTATATTTCATTTCTGGAGCTATAAGGGTTTCATCCTACCTTGTATTTCTTTCGGATTTCATCCACCAAAAATTTTATTCATTTACTGGGTGACAGTACAAACAGTAAAACTATGAAACAAGAGGTTAGAATGATGAAATAACGAGGAACATAATAGTACTGAAAATGTGAATTTCTAACCATATGCAAAGTAATCAAGGTGTCAAATAGATTGGTTGAGAAACACTATCCCTGTGTTAACTGAATTCATACATTTGCATGATAAATACCCCAACAAAAGACAAGTCCACCCATAGAGAAAAAAGCTCCCTTCCAAAATGAAGAGGAGTAGTGTGTGGAATTCAATTAAACATCCACACGACAAGCCACTCTATGAAACGGAGGGTTACATTCATTTGATGCGAGCCTTCCATATGAAAAAAAATAGACACCCAAAAGTACATAAAATTCATAACTAATTACATAAACCAAGTGGATTAACTTCAACCCCTGTTACAGCACTAATCATCTGTATGGTCCTTGTTACAACAAAATCTAGCACCTAGTGCAAAGCCTCACTAGCTGCCCTAGACAATGAGCAGCACACCAGAGTGTTACCACTGTCACCTCAACAATAACTCTCCTCACTTCAGTGAAGGACACAATCCAACACAAGGGAGACTTCCTGGTAGGGCATGGGGATCAAGTTACCCAAGCATCTTAAACTAAGTGCAACAAAGTACCCAACAATTAAAATATCCATACAATTAGGGTAGCTCAAATTAGGATTTTCAATGGACAAAAGTCTATATTCAAGGTGTGAGAAGCTAGATTCTCAAAGCAACAAAGAACCCAACAAGAATACCTCTAGTGTCCAAAGGCAGAATCACTCAAGAACATAAGAAAGCAATAAGCCTTGAGATGCTCACAAGACAGATGGAAAGAAAAACTCATCTTGTATAATACACTTAAGGATGGAGCACCTACAACAAATGAGACATCAACACATTAACTCTACACACTCCACCCGAACTTATTCATACTTACCAAGACTTGACCCCTAAGCTTTTACACCATATCCATTTGTAGGTTTCAAGATCAATGTTGCACGAAGCGGGGACGGAGTGGGGACATTTTTTGGAAGCGGGGACATGGAAATTTCATTTCCCAAAAATCTAGGAAGCAAAGCGTCTCGAAAGCATCTACTATATATATATATATATATATATATATATAGATAGATAGATAGATAGATAGATTTGCATTTATATTAAAAAAAACATCCAAAATACCAAATTAGTTGTAGAAGACATGAAAACATGTATATTTTTTCATAAATCAAGATCGATATGCCATCCATTATTCCATTGTACATCAATGATTAATTACTCGAGCATCAACCATCTAGATTCTAGCAATTACAAACATACATCGAATTTTTGAGCATATCATAAAACATAAAACATTTACAAGATAAAATCATCAAACATTAAAGTAACTTATCTAGCAAGTGAGCAACTGACAACATGAGTCATGTCCAAAATTCAAATAATAATGTTTACAAAATATGCCACTTGGCCACCACCAAGACTCAAGTACACACTAAACTAGGGAGGGTAAGACAAAAAAGTTCAAATTCACAACCAAACTACAAGTCTAATCTATGACAAAAGTGGTAAATTGTGAATATATCTACTAATATCTCCTCCTTCCACCACGAATCGGACGTGAGCCTCCACATGGTGGCAATGAAGAAGATGGTGAAGATGGTGGCTCTGGAATGTGTGGCAATGAAACTGATGAAGATGAAGCCCCTGATGTTGGTGTTGAAGCATTGAACCTAGGAACCAAGAGACCAAATGGGGGTGGCATCTCAACTCAATCATCATCATCCTGGATAAGAGCATCCTCCAATTGCTCTAATAGCAACACTCCATCCTCCAAATTTAGATCCTTTAGATTTTTGTCCCAAACCTTAAGGTCTTTATTAGTCATTGCATCATCACAGTAATGGGAAAACAATCGCAAGTTGTAGTGAACATAAACCAAGCTATTTGCCCAGTCTAAATTTAACGTGTTCCTTTTAACATTGGATGAAAGAATAAGAATTCCAACACATCACTGCAGAACAAGTGTTTACCACCTGTGATAGCACCCACAATGCCAAAGTTTGTAGAGGTGGAGTAGCAACTCCAAGCATGTTCCACCACTCAAGAAAAGATCAATTCTCTTGATCTCTAATTGCATGGATGCTCCCAAATGGAATAGTGCTAAGTGTATAGTTGCCCAAATGTTTTCGTAGCGTTGCAAACTCCTCCTCATTACGGACTAATGTATCCAATGCTTTCATATAACCAGATAGAACCTCTGGATCTAGGTATGGTTTTCTCCTGCTCCACCCCCCCACCCCCCAGGTGCTGGTGTTGAAAGCCATGCTGGATGATAATATTTAGGTGTCAGAACATATGCTAACGTATTCAATGGAATGTTTAGCATATCCCATTTTTTTCCACCTCTGCACATATAATTGTACAAAGTGATATCTCTAGGCTCAACAATGTCTTTAATCTGCCCCAACATGCTATCCATTTTCTCATACACGTCTCCAATTATTGGCCGATTTGAATCTGCAAACTTGATCATGTAATATATTGGTTTGAAATGTAAAACATATTTAATTTGTGACCAAAATTAATTGTCGAGAATAGTGTCCTTGGCTACATTAGCACCATCTCTATCAGTGTTAATGTCCTCCCATGATTCAGAGGTCACCATATTAGTTAAACCTTGTCTCACCTTCGCTAGGCAAGAGCATCTCCAATTTCTCTAATAACAACACTCCATCCTCCAAATTGAGCTCCTCTAGATTTTTGTCCCAAACCTTAAAGTCTTTATTAGTCTTTGCATCATCACAGTAATGGGAAAACAATCGCAATTTGTAGTGAACATAAACCAAGCTATTTACCCAGTCTAAATTTAACGTGTTCCTTTTAACACTGGATAAAAGAATAAGAGTTCGAAGACATCACTGCAAAACAAGTGTTAACCGCCTGTGATAGCACCCGCAATGCCAAAGTTTGTAGAGGTGGAGTAGCACCTCCATGCATGTTCCACCACTCAAGAGAAGATAAATTCTCTCGATCTCTAATTGCATGGATGCTCCCAAATGGACTAGTGCTAAGTATATAGTTGCTCAAATGTTTTCGTAGCATGGCAAACTCCTCCTCATTACTGACTAATGTATCCAATGCTTTCATATAACCAGATAGAACCTCTGGATCTAGGTATGGTTTTCTCCTGCTCCCCCCCCTAGGTGTTAGTGTTGAAAGCCATGAGGGATGAGAGTATTTAGGTGTCAGAACATATGCTAAGGTATGCAATGGAATGTTTAGCATATCCCATTGTTTTTCCACCTCTGCACAAATATATAATTGTACAAATTGATATCTCTAGGCTCAACAATGTCTTTAATCTGCCCCAACATGCTATCCATTTTCTCATACACGTCTCCAATTATTGGTCGATCTGAATCTACAAACTTGATCATGTAATATATTGGTTTGGTGAAATGTAAAACATATTTAATTTGTGACCAAAAGTAATCGTCGAGAATAGTGTCCTTGGCTACATTAGCACCATCTCTATCAGTGTTAATGTCCTCCCATGATTCAGAGGTCACCATATTAGTTAAACCTTGTCTCACCTTCACTAGGCAAGAGCATCCTCCAATTACTCTAATAGCAACACTCCATCCTCCAAATTGAGCTCCTCTAGATTTTGTCCCAAACCTTAAGGTCTTTATTAGTCTTTGCACATCACAGTAATGGGAAAGCAATCGCAAGTTGTAGTGCACATAAACCAAGCTATTTGCCCAGTCTAAATTTAATGTGTTCCTTTTAACACTGGATGAAAGAATAAGAGTTCCAACACATCACTGTAGAACAAGTGTTTACCACCTATGATAGCACCCGCAATGCCAAAGTTTGTAGAGGTCGAGTAGCACCTCCATGCATGTTCCACCACTCAAGAGAAGATAAATTCTCTCGATCTCTAATTGCATGGATGCTCCCAAATGGACTAGTGCTAAGTGTATAGTTGCTCAAATGTTTTCGTACCATGGCAGACTCCTCCTTATTAGCGACTAATGTATCCAATGCTTTCATATAACCAGATAGAACCTCAGGATCTAGGTTTTCTACTGTCCTCCCCCCCCCAAGGTGCTAGTGTTGAAAGCTATGATGGATGATAGTATTTAGCTGTCAGAACATATGCTAAGGTATGCAATGGAATGTTTAGCATATACCTTTGTTTTTCCACCTCTACACAAACATAATTGTACAAAGCGATATCTTTAGGCTCAACAATGTCTTTAATATGCCCCAACATGCTATCCATTTTCGCACACACATCTCCAATTATTGGCCGATCTGAATCTACAAACTTGATCATGTAATAAATTGGTTTGGTGAAATGTAAAACATATTTAATTTGTAACCAAAAGTAATTGTTGAGAATAGTGTCCTTGGTTACATTAGCACCATCTCTATCAGTGTTAATGTCCTCCCATGATTCAGAGGTCACCATATTAGTTAAACCTTGTCTCATCTTCACTAGCCACCTAAATGTAAGGTAATAACTTGCAAATATTGTTTTTGCAAGTTTAAGCAACTGCAACTTGGAGTAAGTGCCATAAAAGTAGTTTACCCTTGTATGCCCACTGATAAATTTAATGACTTGCTTCCCTCGCTTGTAAAGCTCATTAATCCATCCACATTATTTATGCTTCACAATGTCATGCATCAAAAGGTTCAATGTGTGCACCAAGCACCTGGACCAAAAGATGTGTGGATGAGTACACTCAATAATTTCTCATGTTGCCTTACAATTTGTTTCATTATCAGTGATCACTTGAACCACATTATTAGGACCAACATCTTTGATTGATCACAATAGAGAACTACAATGTTTTGGGAAATTGCACTAATGGAGGAGGGATCATGACATCCAATAAACAGTGCACCACTAGCAGAAATGCCAACAACATTTATCAAATGTTGGTTTCTAACATTTGTCCACCCATCTAATACAATGGATACCCCACAATCCACCCACTCATTTGTAAAATGTGTCAAAGCTCTTTGAACCTTTGCTTTTTCTCTTTCTAATAACATTCTTCTAGATTTCTCATAGTTGGGGCTCTTGTATCCTTTTGGGGCTTTATTGATGGCCTTAACCATATCATGCCAATATTAGCCTGCAAGGAGACAGCTTAAAGAGAGAGATTAGGGATAAAGGTGACAGCCCCCAGTCTGAGCCGTTGTCGCGGTGCCCTGAACAATCTGTGCGACAACAATGCCAATAGGGAGAGCGAAGCACATTGAATTGTACATCGCAAGCACAAAGAAACCGGGCTATCTCTCCATCCACATCATCCCTCCCAGAAACATTCAAGAAATCCCCTATTGCTCTTCTACTTACATAGGTTGCAAAAGTACCATGAGGAGATGAGCTACCAAATCTAGACGTTGCACTTGATTTAGAAAGAGTTTTTATTTCTTGTCTTTTTGTTATACAACCTCTTTTATTTGGATGTATATTCTTCTTTGTTTAGTTGAAACCTTAGGGAAAATTGTTATCCCCACGACACCCTTTTTGTCATCACTTTCCAACACCCCACAAAGATGCCTCCTCACACAGATATATGAACCACTATATGGTTTTCCTCCATGACAACCATGAGGGCACAAAAACTTGTAGCTTCCACCAACTTTTCCCCCTTCAAGTTTGGTCACATAATTCCATAAGGGGGTCAATGCAGCTTTCCCCTCTAGCATTTAAGTGTCTTCTGCATTTCATTCCTCTTCAAACCCTTCCTCCTCATCATACATTGGGTTACTCATATGAGGACCACTATCCTCTTATTCTTCTTCCCTTCTATTCCCACTTGCCCTTGCCATCGTGACAACCAAAAGTCGAATGATACATAGAAGCGACAAGAACACCATTTTGGAATATCAATATAGATGGATAACCTGCAATGAAATGAGCAAGAAGAGAAAATGGGAAAGAGTAGGAGAGGGAGGATAAAAAATACAAACAACAATGACAGAAAAAAGAGGGAGTTTCGGGCTTGCAATTACCTCTTCAGCTCTTGTAAATAGAAGCCCTTCCTTACTCCTCCAAGCTCCTCGTCCTTCACTGCTCCTAGCTCCTCCTCCTTCACTCCTCCAAGCTCTCCTCAAGCCTCTCTTCTCCAAGCTCTCCAAAAATACAAGAGTGGGGAAGAATCTTCCTTGCAAACTGATCTAACTTTTTAACACAAACTTTCACCTTCACTTTGATCCTTGCCTCCTTGAGTGTCTCCTTGTCAAGTAGCCCTTGTCTTCAGCACCTTAGCTCTAATTCCATGTTGAGAATTTGGTAGGGCAGTGATTAATTAAAATTCTCTTCTTCGTAATTACTTGTGAGCTTACTTCTTTTACTTATGTCTTCTCTTAACTTATTATGTCTTTCATCAAGTCAATTACCAAAAACACAAGAGATACAAATTTAGGCTCTTCGAACCAGGGCCAAAACCTTTTCCTCTTGGAGAGGAAAACCTGCAAGAAATTCTTCTTATAGACTTTCAAATGACAAGTACCATGACCATGACTCAGACCCTTAACCCTTGTATGCCTCCAAGATCTTGTCTCTACTTATTCCTTGACTCCTTGAGTTGATCCTTCTTTTCTACACTGTCCTGCACTGCTCCGCACCAGCCTTAGAGAGCTCGGTCTCTAGTCCTTGGTTTCTCCTTGAACTAGGATCCTTCTTGACTTCTAGATTTATACTCAAGACAGTGTTATATACTTTTGTACCAATCCTTTACATGTAGCCCTAGACTGGACTTCTAACACACTGTATAGATATCCTTTTATAGCACTTTACAGTGATTCGGTTCCTCCCTAAGCAGCCCTTATCTTGCTTCATATTTTACTGTGATTATGTTCCTCTTCGACACTAAAGTATAGTTTTGCAACTCCGCATATATATATATATATTACAGACCCTTATCAAAGATACCTTTTGTTGATCTTCCCTTCTATGCTTCAAACCACATTTCTATTTTCTCTTACTCCCACTATATATGAGTCCTTTACTCCGAACTTAGAGCTTGAACGCAGCTCTAACTTCACCCTGATCTCTGGCTTAACCTCGCACTTTTTCCCTAGACTTGTGCTTGAATTCACCTTTGTCTACTGAAATTTTGTCCGCAAATCACAGACGAATCCGACTTGCTATCTGTGTTTTTCTGCGGAGTATATATAGGGTATATATAGTTGATCCAACCTAGAATTGAGCCGACCTTTCCAAGTGTAGTGAGGCCGACTTGAGCGCTAAATTAGAGGTTGACTTGTAGAGCTTCTTGAAGGCTAACTTGTAGAGTATTCCTACGTTGATCTTGAGCATCATTTGTGCCATGTCTTCAAGCTTGATTGGCAAGGTCTTGAGGCATACAACTGTGACTTGACTCTTTATAAACATGACTCTTTAAATTGTACATTTATGACCAGAAGATATATCCCTAATAGACATCAAGAAGAATTCTATTGACCTATAATAAAACCTTGCTCATGAAACCCATGAAACAAGCATACCAACAATATATATATTATTATCTTTGGCTTCTTATTACATAAATACATAATTACATAGTCAATATGAAGACCGATCCTAATTACACATTCCAACACTCCCTCTTAACTAGGGAGGTATTCATAACGATACATGGTCACTTTCAATCTGAAGAATCTCATCAAAAGAATCTAATTGGTAATCGCATCTGTATAGCATCATATCAACCAGCATTGTCCTAGTGCAAGGCCTTGACTAACAACCCCATCTCTCAACAAGACAATGGGCTACAATGCTGGCGAGACACATGACTTATAGACACCATAGTCATTGTCTCTCCATGGTACATACTCCACCCAAGTGTTCCCAGAGTATGATGTTCTTGAACTATTCTTCTCTTGGGTAGCCAGCCCTCAAAGTAAATCAGTCCCCGGCTACTCTTATCTTGAATGCCCTATCTCATTCTCAAAGAGTATCGAATGCCAGATGATTACCCAATCCTCCATTCTGTCTTCAGGTAAAGACCAAAATGATGTGTCTATCCATTCTCTCCACATGGCCTTCACTAAGACTTACGGTTGTTAGTCCTGGTCGAGTGCATGACACGTGAATTAGACAATGATATACGTGTCACTCCCTCTTAACTCAGGAAGGACATACTTCAAGTTTCTTCCAAGTAAGAAACTTGTTGTTGATTTTATAGCATCAAGAAGTGTTCCAAGTCTCAAATTTGGTGGAGATGCTTGGACAGTGGTTATCCAGAGAACCCAGAAATCGTTTGTGGAAATTCCACTTGGATCTTTCTTTATTAAAATAATTAATTATTTTAATATATACCCTAAGTCTAAACTTAGGGATATTAAAGAATTAAAGGGTATTAATAAAGCAAAGTGTGAATCTTTAAAAAAACAGAGATCAAGTCATCTTTTAATATGAGCCATTGATTAAAGATATAATATTGGTCGTTGATAAATCAGCGAGAAGATTATAAAAAGAGGCTTGAGGGTCATTTGGAAATTAAGTCGGGCACATTTTCAGTACCCGAAGGAAATCGATTCTGAAGTAAGAGAATCCAATTTTAGTGGGTGAGACTGTAGAGGCGGGATTGCAGAGGCAGAAGGAGGAGGGAGAAGTCAGCTAAAAGAGAAGCAGAAGGCAGAAGGGTGAAGGGAAGGTAGTGTTGACCAGCAGCATCAAGCCCTCCATGCAAAATTACACAGTACAGGGAGGGATTGCGCAGAGCAACTATGCAGGATGACGCAGGTAGTGTAGAAGGACATCCAGAGAATCAGGAATACTTCCAGAGTGTCCGGGAAATTCATGCCAGGTTTATGCTATTTTATTTTCCTCACCAAGACTTCTGTAAAAGATCTTTTTATTGCTAAAAATAAATACAAACCCTCATCTACTACACTGGCGTTCCCACATTGGGTTTTTCCGGGGACATTTGTCCAAAATAAATGTGTTCAAATGATTGTCTCTATTAAGCTACATGTGCTATTTTTGTTCTTTTGTTTTTTATTAGAGTGAAGTACTGCAGTTGTGTTTATTTCAAAATTTACTGAAGCATCTGTAAATAACTTCTCTAATAACTAGGTGAAATAAATCAATCACTGCAGTAATAATTTTCAGATCTAAAAATTTCACATGGTATTAGCGCAAAAGGCTAAAGACAAAGAGGGAGGATATGCTATGGACCAAAGATCCAACATTCGGAAGGGTTCACGCAGTTCTCCAGAGCACTCAGAAACGCAGAGGGAACATGACATGATGGTGCTGGCATCCAAACTAGAGGAGGATCTCGCTTATGTGTCAAGCACGGCTCCTCCAAGTGTTTGGTATATTGACAGTGGAGCATCTGCTCATATGACGGGGGTTCAAGAATTTTTTTCGAGGTACCAAGAAGAATAGAAGAATTTCCAGATTACTATGGGAAACAAGGCCAAGTGTACCCCAGTTGGGAGAGGTACCATAACATTTCAGACAGAAGTTAGCAACATGATTCGGATCACAAATGCTCTGCACGTACCAAGGTTGGGAATGAATTTGCTCTCAGTGTCTCAGCTCCAGAACAAGGTTTATGACGTATACTTTATTGGAAACAAAGTTTATGGCAAACATCCTAGCTGGAGTAAGAAGGCACAAATCGGAGTAAGGACTCATAAACTATATAAGCACCAGCTTGAATCCTCGTGGCTCTGATTGGCAGTACGGACGAAAGAGATCTGAATGAATTATGGCACAGAAGGATGGGGCATCTACATCATGGAGCCTTGAAGATTCTCAAGAAGACTGTCATAGGAGCTCCAGAACTCGGCACAAGGAGAGATGAAATCTGCAGGGATGCGTACTAGGGAAGTATGCTAAAGCAGCATTTCTAAGAAGCAGCAGTAGAGTCAAGAGCATATTGGAGTTGATACACTCATATATTTGCGGTCCAATGCCCGCAACCGCTCTCAGTGGTGCAAAGTATTTTGCTACCTTTATTGATGATCATTCCAGGAAGACTTGGATCTATTTTCTCAAAACCAAAGATGAAATCTTTGAATGTTTCAAAGAGTTCAAAGCGTTGGTAGAAAATTCAATAATGGTGGAGAGTATATCGATAAAGACTTCACCAGTTTCTGCGCAAAGGAAGGCATTAAGAGAGCATGGATAGCTCCATACAATCCAGAACAGAATGGAGTTGCAAAAAGGAAGAACCAGACCATTGTAAAAGTTGCAAGGGCAATGCTTTATGACCAAGACATGCCCAAACGTTTTGTGGGCAGAAGCCTGCAATACAACTGTGTATGTGCAGAACAGCGTATCCCATAGAGCATTGGGGAAGGTAACTCCTGAGGGTGTGTTCACAGACAGCAAGTCGGAGGTGAGCCATATTAGGATATTTGGCAGCATGGTGTATTGCCACGTTCAAGATGATAAGAGGAAGAAGTTGGATCAGACTGCGGAAAAGAGTTATCTTGTGGGCTATAGTGAAAATGCGAAGGCATATTGCATCTATACTCCAGAAAACAGGAAGATCGTAGTAAGGCGGGACGTGAAATTCATGGAGGAGAGAGCCTTCAGGAAATACCGATAAATGGCTATAGATACACAGATTGAGGAGGATCCACTAGTACAGCCTCAACGGCCTACAGAGGATGGGTCAAGTGCCTCTCTACGACACAAGGATTCTGAGGAGAGTTCCTCCGAAGAAGAGCAGGAAGTATAGCAGGTAAGACCGCCCACCACTAGTGGAAGACCGAGCAGAGAACTCTAACAAATTCTAAAGGATGCAAAATAATTTGTTGGAGCCCCTGGAGATGGGAAGAGGGTACGGAGGCAACCTGACAGATACCAAGCCCTGGTAGCTGACATTGCAGAACCCTCCAGCTTTCGGGAGGTAGCTCGGCATCAAGTGTGGGTGGATGCCATGGTGGAAGAGTATAGCTCCATCATGACAAATGATGTCTGGGAAGTAGTCCCTAGACCACATGACATATCAGTTGTAGGATCCAAGTAGATCTACAAGATCAAGTATACTGTAGACGACAGCATAGAGAAGTTCAACCCAGATTTGTGGCTAAGGGGTACGCACAAAAGGAAGGGATCGATTATGAGGAAACCTTCGCCCCTGTATCTCGCTACACTTCTATCAGATCTGTCATCTCTCTAGCAACACAGATGGGATGGGAGATTCACCAAATGGATGTCAAGACAGCGTTCTTGAACAGGCTGATAGATGAGGAAGTATACATAGAACAGCCAGAGGGCTTCGAGACACATGAGCAGAAGACTCATGTTTGCAGGCTTAAGAGAGCCTTGTACGGTCTAAAACAAGCCCCCAGAGCATGGTATGGGCGAATTGATAGCTATTTGCAAAAGATGGGTTTCATCGAGAGTGACGCAGATCCCAATCTCTACTACTTGAGAGTAGGGGATGAGCTGTTAATCCTGGTATATGTAGATGATCTGGTTCTTACTGGATCATCTAAGCTCATCAAGGACTGCAAGGAGGATCTGGCCACTGAATTCGACATGAAGGATCTGGGGCAGATGCACTATTTTCTTGGTTTGGAGGTCTGGCAACAGAAAGGAGAAATCTTCCTGGGGCAAGGAAGATGCACTACAAAAATCCTGAAGAGATTTCAAATGGAAGACTTTAGACCCATGGCCACACCAATGATTACAAACTAGAAGGAGATAGACACAACAGAGGATGATGAGGTTGACCCCACCTTGTATAGGCATCTCATCAGATCATTGATGTATTTGGTCAATACTAGACCAGACCTCTGTTATGCAGTGAATACCCTCAGTCAATTCATGGTGGAACCAAGGAGGGCTCATTGGGTAGCAGCCAAACATGTTCCCAGATATCGAACGGGGACAATCAAGTATGGATTGAAGTACACCAAGGGCAATGAGGTCCAATTGAGTGGGTTTACAGATGAAGATTAGGCTGGAAGCACAGTGGATCGAAAGAGTACCAGTGGTGTTGTTTCAGTCTCGGATCAGGAATGACCTCCAGGTGCAGTAGGAAACAGAAGTTCGTCGCACTAAGTTCAGCCGAGGCAGAGTATAGGGCAGCAAGCACAACTTCGTGTGAGGCCATATGGCTTTGTAAATTACTCTTGAACCTACTCAAGAAGAGGATGGAATCAACCGAGATTATGTGTGATAATCAGAGTTTCATCAAGCTCTCTAAGAATCCTGTGTTTCATGACCTGTCGAAACACATTGACATTCGGTGCCACTTCATTAGGGACTATGTCCAATGGGGAGTAGTGCAGTTGAAGTACACTCCTACAAGGGAACAGGTAGCAGAACTCCTCACCAAGGCTCTGAGTAAGATTAAGTTCACTTACTTCAGAGAGAAGAGAGGGATGGTCGAAAACCCCTTCCATTAGAGGAACGGGTGGTCTACAGAGTCAGAGGGAGCTACAGTACGGATGAGGCAGTGATAGAGATAGTGTCACAGGCAGCAGTACAGAGGGTAGCAAGGCAGAGATGAGGGGCAGCAACCAGGACATCATTAGCGCAGCAAATGTTCTAGAATCAGAGCAGTACAGTGGTACCTTGCTTGAACATTTTCCTCGTAAGAGGGAGTGTTGATTTTATAGCATCAAAAAGTGTTCCAAATCTCAAATTTGGTGGAGAGGCTTGGGAAGCAGTTATCCAGAGAACCCAGAAATCGTTTATGGAAATTCCACTTAGATCTTGCTTTATTAAATAATTAATTATTTTAATATGGACCCTAAGTCTAAACTTAGGGAAATTAATAATTAAAGAGTATTAAAAAAGCAGAGTGTGAATCTTCTAGAAAACAGAGATCAAGTCATCTTTTATTAGATATCACTTTTGGGATTCAACTGCGTTAATTTAGTCATTCATCTATGACCATTTCCATGAGAGGTAGTCGTAACTGACTGATTTCTCATGATTTTTTAATAGTCCACTTAGCACTCATTGCATCGGGTGATGCTCACAGGGGTGAAGAAGTGGGATTGAAACTAGTGAAATGAATCACATAGCGTCAATCATCACTTCCGGGGCTTGCACCCAGTAACCAGGACTTCCCGGGAGGTCACCCATCCCAGAACTCCTCTGGCTCAAGCGCGCTTAACTGTGGAGTTTTCCCCACAATCAAGCCCACTTAGCTTGCTACCCCATTTGAAAAATCTTAGCAACTATTGTGCCTCATGAACCATTCAAGAAGAGATCCCTTTACTCTTAGAATTTTAAGTATGAGGGTTTACGCAGTGCATTATATTAGATATCATTTTTGGGATTCAACTGCGTTAATTTAGTCATTCATCTATGACCATTTCCATGAGAGGTAGTCGTAACTGACTGATTTCTCATGATTTTTGAATAGTCCACTTAGCACTCATTGCATCGGGTGATGCTCACAGGGGTGAAGAAGTGGGATTGAAACTAGTGAAATGAATCACATAGTGTCAATCATCACTTCCGGGGCTTGCACCCAGTAACCAGGACTTCCCGGGAGGTCACCCATCCCAGAACTCCTCTGGCTCAAGCGCGCTTAACTATGGAGTTTTCCCCACAATCAAGCCCACTTAGCTTGCTACCCCATTTGCAAAACCTTAGCAACTATTGTGCCTCATCTTTTAATCTGAGCCATTGATTAAAGATATAATCTTGGTCGTTGATTCATCAGCGAGAAGATTATAAGAAGAGGCTTGAGGGTCATTTGGAAATTAAGTCGGGCACGTTCTCAGTACCCGAAGGAAATCGATTTTGAAGTAAGAGAATTCGATTTCAATGGGTGAGTCTGTAGAGGCGAGATTGTAGAGGCAGAAGGAGGAGGAAGAAGTCAGCTAAAAGAGAAGCAAAAGGCAGAAGGGTGAAGGGAAGGTAGTGTTGACCAGCAACATCAAGCCCTCCACGCAGAATTATGCAGTCCAAGGAGGGGTTGCGCAAAGCAGCTACGCAGGATGACGCAGAGGGTGTAGAAGGACATCTCGAGAGTCAGGAATACTTCTGGAGTGTCTGGAAAATTCATGCCAGGTGTATGTTATTTTATTTTTCTCACCAAGACTTCTGTAAAAGATCTTTTCATTGTTGAAGATAAATACAAACCCTCATCTTTTGCACCGGTTTTCCCACATTGGGTTTTTCCGGGGACAATTGTCCAAAAATAACTGTGTTCATATGGTTGTTTCTATTGTGCTACATGTGATATTTTTGTTCTTATGTTTTTTATTAGAGTGAAGAACTGCATCTGTGTTTATTTCAAAATTTACTGAAGCATCTATAAATGACTTATCTATTAAGTAGGTGAAATAAATCAATCACTACAGTAATAATATTCAGATCTGAAAATTTCACACTTACCACCAGGCTCACTCTTAACCAAGGACCTGCAACAACATTGGTGAGACACCCAACTGCTCATGAAGAATTCCTCCCCTCGATGTCATGGATTTCAATATTGAGGAATCTTCAACTTTTGGATTTACATGGCACAGATCATCCATCAATTTCATCCATGAGTCATGTCATCCACCTGAAAGTGATTCTTCAGTCCTTCTCATCTAGTCCTCCTTTATGTCATGTGGCTTTCCTCCTAACCATCTCCCAAGGATCTTACATCCTTCCACATGATTGGCATCCCTGCATAAACTTATTCAGATAAACATATACATAAGAACATTTAAATCAAAAGTTACCTCAGTGATGATCTTTCACCATGACATCTTCATGTAGGCATTGACATCCTTTATTCAAATTGACACATCTCCTAAAGATATGTTTTGTCAAGAGTCTCCTTCTTTACCATACTTTTATCAGAGTCAACATATCTTCCCAAGAGATCTCCTAGTCACATCTTCTTGGCTTCTGGATGATAACTGCCTCTTTACATGGTTGCACTTCATGATCTCTTCCATTCTTTCTCCACACAGCTTCATCCCCAGGAATTTCCAGTATCCAGTTCTTTGTTTGTATACAACCACCTAATATTCCATATGAGTACATATTTAATTTCATTTGTTAGTGGCAACATGTGCACCAGAAGAGATCCTCCTACCATAGATCATACTTCTAAAGATAGAAGTCCATTCCCTGCAACCATATGACATGACTTCACAGCATCCAGTGTCAGCATATAGATATATGTACCTCATCCCTTTCCTTTTAAGTCATCCTGCAGCAATTTTACTAGAATGAAGAAATTTATTCCCTTGACCTGCTTCATCAATATGTCATCATATCCTAATCCCAGAATTCTGTAACATAGAATTCTCCATGAAACCTTTTGCTTTTTTTCTAACCAGTGAATCCATAGAGAAATCCGTTAGAAAATGTCAACACCTGTTTCCATATTGATTATTGAATGATGAATCCTTGATCTTGATGACTGCCATTCATCAATGTTGTTATATGTCAGGTTCCCAGGAGCTATTTCTTCAAGTGCTTCTTTTATGCTTTTATCATGATGCTATTAATATACATCACTTCCTATCATACTATTTTACAACCAACAAAAATCACTTAAAGAGGAAGATGATCTCAATCATAATAGAGATCTTTTGCTTCTTATTTCTTAGATTTCTTTGCATCAGGTTCTTCCCTTTCATCTGTGACATGGGCTTCTTCCTTCTTCCTCCTGTCCTTCCCAGATTTAGGACAATCCCTTTTATAATGCCCAAGTTCATTACATCCAAAGCATCGTACTTTGTTCATATTTCTTCTTTTATTCTAAGGATCAAATTTACCAGATATTCCTTTCTTCCTAGACATGGCTGCAAAGATTTGATTCCCTTCACTTGATCTTGTATCATCTTTGGCTTTCAATCTTGTTTCTTCTATTTTACATAGAGACCATAGATCATGGAATGGTGTTGCTTCTTTCTTACCATATAAGATTGAAGTGAAGTTTCCCCATTCTTCCGGTAGAGCATTCAGCACCACTGTAGTCATCTCATTATCAAACATTACTTCTCCCAATTCTTGCAGTTGGTCTCTTATTTCAGAAATCCTCATAAAATATGAAATGATTCCTTCCTTTTTTGACAATTTCATCTTGTATAGTTCTGGTCTTAGAGAGATTGCTTCTCCTGCAGTACTCACGGAGAATAGTTTCACCAGTTTCTCATATATTTCTTTTGCAATTTCCAGTTTTGATATATAGGGTATGAGTGAGTCCTTAATGGATTCTATGAGAATCTGCGGGGCTCTGATTTCTCCTTTCATGTATTTGGCATGAGCTAGAGCATCTTCTTTTGAGGTTTGAATTGTGGATCCTTTCATGTAGCCCATAACTTCATCTTCGGTTAGATTCAAATCTGTCCTCTTTTTCCATGGACTAAAGTTTGATGACCCAACCAATTTGTTGCTCTCTTTACAATAAGTCATTTTGACAGCTTTAGATAAGGTCATATATACTTAGTTGCGTAGGGTGACTTCCTTCTTCCAACAACTTCCTTGATGATGATGAAGATGAAGCTTGGAACTTCCTCTTAAATTGAAATCTCCAATGTAGGTGACCTTGGATCTTTGATGATAAAGGATGTCTTCGAAAAGATGATGTCACTTCAATATGAATCTTTGATGGCAAAGATTATCTCCTTGATAAGTGAATCTTTCGAATGAGATCGAAGGTCTTCTTTCAAACTGGTTTGACCTTTTCAATGTAGACTTTGATTCTAGCTTCCTTGAGTGTCTTCTTGTCAAGTAGCCCTTGTTTTCAACACCTTAGCTTTGATACCATGTTAAGGATTAGGTAGGGCAATGATTAATTCAAATTCTCTTCTTGGTAATTACTTGTGAGCTTACTTCTTTTACTTATGTCTTCTCTTCTTAACTTATTATGTCTTCATCAAGTCAATTACCAAAAACACAAGAGACACAAATTTAGGCTCTCCGAGCCAGGGCCAAAACCTCTCCCTCTTGGAGAGGAAAACCCACAAGAAATTCTTCTTAAAGACTTTCAAATGACAAATACCATGACCATGACTCAGACCCTTGACCCTTGTATGCCTCCAAGACCTTGTCTCAGCTTATTCCTTGACTCCTTGAGTTGATCCTTCTTTTCTACATCCTCCTACACTGTTCTGTACCACCCTTAGAGAGCTCGGTCTCTAGTCCTTGGTTTCTCCTTTAACTTGGATCCTTCTTGACTTCTAGATTTATACTCAAGACAGTGTTATATACTTTTGTACCAACCATTTACATGCAACCCTAGATTGGACTTCTAACACACTGTATACATATCCTTTTATAGCAGTTTACTGTGATTCGGTTCCTCCCTAAGCAGCCCTTATTTTGCTTCAAATTTACTGTGATTATGTTCCTCTTCGGCACTATAGTTCTACAACACCGCATATATATATATGACAGACCCTTATCATAGATACCTTTTGTTGATTTTCCCTTCTATGCTTCAATCTGCATTTTTGTTTTCTCTTACTCACACTATATATCAGTTCTTCACTCCACACTCAGAGCTTGAACGCAGCTCTTACTTCACCCTGATTTCAGCTATGTATGACCGAAGTGATCTCTGGTTTAACCTTCCACTTTTTCCTCAAACTTGTTGTTGAATTCACCGCAGTCTACTCCTGAAATTTTGTCCACAAATCACAGAGGAATCCGTGTTTCTATCTGTGTTTTTTTGCGCACTATATATAGGGTATATATAGTTGATCCAACCTGGAATTGAGCCGACCTGTCCAAGTGTACTAAGGCTGACTTGAGCACTGAATTATAGGCTGACTTGTACAGCTTCTTGAAGGCTAACTTGTAGAGTATTCCAAAGTTGATCTTGAGCATCATTTGTGTCATGTCTTCAAGTTTGATTGGCAAAGTCTTGAGGCATACAAGTGTGACTTGACTCTTCATAAACATGACTCTTCAATTTGTACATTTATGACCAGAAGACAAATCCCTAATAGACATCAAGAAGAAGTCTATTGACCTATAATAAAACATTGCTTGTGAAACCCATGAAGCAAGCATACCAAAAATATATATATTATTATCTTTGTCTTCTTCATTACATAGTCAATATGGAGATCGATCTTAGTTACACTTTCCAACATCAATAACTATCCATGACATATGCAAGTTTGCAATGAAAATCTTAAAATAAAGGGTCAGTTAACAAGACCCCTAAGTACACATGTATGTGTTATATCAATTTGATACAATTGTTGATACTTTTTCTAAATTATAATAATAGAATTGGGGAAAATATAACATGTATTGCACTGGGGTCATTGTTTATTACTTGAATGTGAATCACCATAAGAATTTGAATTAGCAATAAGTCACCATTATAGGCCTTATAGTATTCCCTTATAATTTTATTCAACATTATATGACAAAAGGCCTACTCCATTCCGCTATATATAGATATTTCACAATTTTTCCCTTTGATATCTACCTCTGTAATAAATCACTTCTTAGTAAAGCTATCATATTAATATCTCTAATTTCTACTTTATATGAACTGTCCAATCCAAATTGGTATTGTTACCCACCAAAAGTGGGTACCCCTAGTAGAAATTTTCTCTTAATCATCTTCTTCCAGCGACCAGCCCCTGACAACCACCTTGTAGCCAATGTGATGTGCCATTTTATCTCTACCACCTACATCAGCCATATGTTTCATCACCCATTTGTCGAGAACCCATGTTAGAAGGTGGGCAATATGATCCAAAAGCTATGTAATTCATTGTGCAATCGGGTCCTTATGCTTGTCTTTCATTTGGGCATTTCGCTTGGATTATTGAGGTGACTTGGAAGAAGGAAGGGTTTTGGATGTGGTTTCATTCCCTCACCTTAAATGGGAGGTTAATCTTCAATTCTAGTCTAGTGGGAACTCCCCTAATGGCCCATGGCTTTAAGAGGGGCACTACTAGGAAAACTCGGACTGAGATAGTGTGCTTCCACTTTCCCATTCCATACCTATCACTTCCCTCCATACATTATGTTCTGTATGCTCCATTTCCCATCTTTGTGTCCACATGACCATGGGTCCACTAGGTCACATAGCACACCCTCTCGCCTTGTCCACATATCTAGGTCGGGCCTAGAAATGTTACCTCGAAAGGTTGTTGCAGTTAAAAGAAAAGTAAAAAACATATCATGGCCACAACCTAGAAACAAAAGAAAGAAAATCATGAAAATGAAAAAGATGGTAGGGTCATTAATATTAGCACGTGAGCAAAATCTAAGCATGGGCTCTACCCCTTATGATTGTGGCTATCACCCAATTCTTGGGGCCTATGTTGCCCTATCCCATCATTGAAAAGGAACACTTGCATGTCCAAGTTGAGAAATCAATAGGGCTACAAAAAGGGAGATTTCTCTTAGACTTGATAACTTCTTGTGATGTTCTTTTACTTTTCTTGATTATTAGCTTATTCTTTTCTAATTAATGTGTTGTTCTTATCATCAAACAGCTACCAAAATAGGAAGATCAATAGTACACAAAGACACAAGATGTAGGCTGCTAGCCAAGGCTAAAACCTCTCCTCTTGAGAGGAAAACCTAGAAATCTTCTCTCTTCTTATAGATTCTTCAAATGACGAATTCCAAGACCTCTAGACCAAGACCAATACCCTTCCAAGATCAAGTCAGACCCTCTTAATGATGTGCTTGTTCTATCCAAGTCAAACTAAGTCAAATCTCATCCAGCAGCACAACTTCGACTCCTAGCTTTAGATTTTCGGCCCCCACCATAGGTTTGAAATTTTTAGCCTACACAGCCGACTGCAGCTTCACACATGTGGGAGAATTAGGGCTTCTAGAGCTTCCTCCTTCCTTCGCTTAGACTGCTTCTTCTTCTATGCCTTATGACAGATCAAATTGTCTAATATTATTCCAACTTCGACCCTTTCCTTCGTTGAAAATTTGGAGGGTGGGTGATTAATTCAAATTCTCTTCTTGATAATTACTTGTGAGCTTACTTGATTAACTTATGTCTTCTCTTCTTAGCTTATTTAGTCTTTCATCAAGTCAATTATCAAAATACAAGAGACACAAAGTTAGGCTCTCCAAGCCAGGGAAAAAACCTCTCCCTCTTAGAGAGGAAAACCCACGAAAATTCTTCTTATAGATTTTCAAATGACAAGTACCATGACCAAGACTCTGACCCTTAACCTATGAATGCATCCAAGACCTTGCCACTGCTTCTTTGTTGACCTTCAATGCTCATCCCTTCTTTTCGGCACCAATCTGCATTGTGTTGCACCAATACTAGAGAACTCGATCTCTAAGATTATCTTCAAACACTCCTTATTGCTTATTTAACTATTGGAGACAAGATCATTCGAGATCTTATCCTTCAATTTGCATACACTTGAGACTTTGTTTACTGGAGATATATTACTTTCTTTCATGAATTGAAATTAGGAAGGTCAACCACAGATTGACCTTCCTCCCTTTTCTCACACTGTAATAACCCTTAACGCATCACAACATGATTATTAGTCTCAGCCCTTCCCATAACATGACATTCAAATTCTTCTAGTCATAGTCCTTACAACGAATAGAACGTTGACCTTATTCTGCCATTTGATTGCAAGTGTATTTATTACAGGCTTGACCACAGCTCCTTCACACAGGTCTACATCCACTGCTTCGGATTACTTCACAAAAATAGATCCGCACCACACTAGAACCCTACCTTAACTTTGTATAATATTCCAGACCTAGTCATGCTGTCGCCATCTCAAGACTATCCACAATATTCTTCAAAGCTGTCCAAAAATTGATGTCTCCAAATCACCGCAGGTCACTCAAGATATACAGAGGTAACTTCTTGTTTTAGGCCGACCATACATTATGCTTGTAGGCTGACTACATCACAGCATCTTGAGCTTATCTTCTAGCGTTGAATGAGGGCTAACTTAAGCCATTCTTTCACTATTTTTATGGCAAGGTCTTGGAACATTTTCTCTAGACTAGTCACTTCATATACATGACACTTAATTATACTTATAACTAGAAGACAAACCCTAATAGACATCAAAAATAATTCTATTGACCTATAATAAAAATCTTGCTCATGAAACCCATGAAGCAAGTGCAACAAAAATGCATTTTATTATCTTTGTCATCTTATTTACATAAATACATAATTACATAGTCAGTATGAAGACCGATCCTAGTTACACTCTTCAACACTCCCTCTTAACTAGGGAGGTATTCATACATGTAAATGGTCACTTTCAAATTGAAGAGTCTCATAAGAAGAATTGGATTGGTAATCACATCTCTATAGCATCATATCAACCAACATTGTCCTAGTGCAAGGCCTTGACTAACAGCCCCATCTCTCAATGATACAATGGGCTACAATGTTGGCGAGACACATGACTTATAGACACCATAGTCATTGTCTCTCCAAGGTACATACTCCACCCAAGTGTTCCCAAAGTATGACCTTCTTGGACTATTCTTCTCTTGGATAGCTTGCCCTCAAAGAATATCGGTCCACGACTACTCTTATCTTGAATGCCTTGTCTCATTCTCAAAGAGTATCGGATGCCAGATGATTACCCAATCCTCCATTCTGTCTTCCCAGTTGAAGACCAGAACGATGTGTCTATCTCTCACTCTCAACCAGGGAGGACCTATTCCACAAGGGAATGTACTCATTCCTATAGAAGGAATGTATCTAAGCTCATTCTTAGGAATTACCAAGTTTCTTCCAAGTAAGAAACTTACCACCAGGCTCCCCCTTAACCAGGGACCCACAACAGCAATGGTGAGACACCCAGCTGCTCATGAAGAATTCCTACCCTCGATGTCATGGATTTCGATATTGAGGAATTTTCAACTTTAGCTTCATAGGGCACAAATCATCCATCACTTTCATCCATGAGTCATGTCATCTACCAGAAAGTGACACATCTCCTAATGATATGTTTCGTCAAAGGTCTTCTTCTTTACTAGACTTATATCAAAGTCTACATATCCTCCCAAGAGATATTCTAGTCACATCTTCTTGGCTTCCAGATGATAACTGCCTCTTGACAAGGTTGCACTTCATGATCTCTTCCTTTCTGCACATCTTTATTCTCGGGAACTTCCAATTTCCAGTTCCTTGTTCATCTACAACCACCTCATATTCCATTAGAGGATATATTATGTTGATTTCATATGTTAGTGCACCGTGAGAGATCATACTTCAAAAGTTCATTACCTGCAACCATATGACATGACTACACAGCATCCAGTGTCAGCATATAAATATATATACCTCATACCTTTTTCCTTTGAGTCATCCTGTAGCAATTTTACTAGAATGAAGAGCTTCATTCCCCTGACCTACTTCATCAATAGGTCATCACATCCTAGAATTTTGTAGCATAGAATTCTTGATGAAACCATTATGCTTTCTTTCTAATCAGTGAATTCATAGAGAACTCCATTAGAAAATGTCCGCACCAGTTTCCATGATGACCCTTGATTTGGATGACTGCCTTCCATCAGTATTGTTATCAGCAATTTTTTCCAGGAGCTACTTCACCAAGAGCTCCTATCATGATTTTATCATGATGTTATTAATATATAATACTTCCAATCATACTATTTTACAACCAACAAAGATCACTTAAAGAAGAAGATGATCTCAATCCTAATAGAGATCCCTCTCTTCTTCTTTCTTAGATTTCTTTGCATCAGGTTCTTCCCTTATATCTGTGACATGGGCTTCTTCCTTTTTCCTCTTGTCCTTTCCAGATTTAGGACAATCTCTTTAATAATGCCCAAGTTCATTACATCCAAAGCATCGTACTTTGTTCATATTTCTTCTTTTATTATGAGGACCAATTTTTCTGAATCTTCCTTTCTTCCTAGATATGGTTGCAAAGGCTTGATTCCTTTCACTTGATCCTGTATCAACTTTGGCTTTCAATCTTGTTTCCTCTATTTTACATAAAGACCATAAATCATGGAATGGTGTGGCTTCTTTCTTCCCGTATAAACTTGAAGTGAAGTTTCCCCATTCTTCTGGTAGAGTATTCATTACCACTATAGTCATCTCCATGTCAGACATTACTTCTCCCAGTTCCTGCAGTTGGTCTCTTATTTCAGAAATCCTCAGAGTATGAAGTAGTTCCTTCTTCTCTTGACAATTTCATTTTGTATAGTTCTTGTCTCAGAGAGATTGCTTCTCCTGTAGTAGTCACAGAGAATAGCTCCACCGGTTTCTCATATATATCTTTGGCAAACTTTAGTTTTGATACATAGGGAATGAGTGAGTCCTTAATGGATTCTATGAGAATCCTTTGGGCTCTGATTTCTCCCTTCATGTACTTGGCATGAACTGGAGCATCTTCTTTTGAGGGTTGAATTGTAGATCCTTCGATGTAGTCCATAACTTCATCTTCCATTAGATTCAAATCTGTCCTCTTCTTCCATGCACTAAAGTGTGATGACCCAACAAATTTGTTGCTCTCTTTAGAATAAGTCATTTTGATAGATTTAAATAAGGTAGTAACTTATAGCTTCCTTGATGATGAAGGATATCTTCAAAATATCATGTTTCTTTCAACAATGTCTTGACTGTAAATCTTTGATGGCAAAGATTATTTTCTTGAATGAGTTGATCCTTTGAATGAGATAGCTTCAGAATCTTCCTTGTAAACTGATTTGACTTTTCAACACAAACTTTGATCTTCGCTTTATGAAGTGTCTTCTTGTCAAGTAGCCCTTGTGTTCAGCACCTTATCTTTGATACCATGTTGAAAATTTGGAGGAATGGTGATTAATTCAAATTCTCTTCTTGATAATTACTTGTGAGCTTACTTGATTAACTTATTTCTTCTCTTCTTAGCTTATTTAGTCTTTCATCAAGTCAATTATCAAAATACAAGAGACACAAAGTTAGGCTCTTCGAGCTAGGGCAAAAACCTCTCCCTCTTGGAGAGGAAAACCCACGAAAATTCTTTTTATAGATTTCCAAATGACAAGTACCATGACCAAGACTCGGACCCTTAACCTATGAATGCATCCAAGACCTTGCCACTACTTCTTTGTTGACATTCAATGTTGACCCCTTCTTTTCTGCACCAATCTGCATTGTGTTGCACTAAGACTAGAGAACTCGATCTCTAAGATTATATTCAAACACTCCTTATTGCTTATTTAAATATTGGAGACAAGATCATTCGAGATCTTATCCTTCAATTTGCATACACTTGAGACTTTGTTTACTGGAGATATAGTGCTTTCTTTCATGAACAAAAATTAGGAAGGTAAATCACAAATTTACCTTCCTCCCTTTTCTCACATTGTAATAACCCTTACTGCAATAACCCTTAATGCATCACAACATGATTATCAGTGTCGGCCCTTCGCATAACATGACATACGAATTCTTCTAGTCACAGTCCTTATAATGAATAGAACATTGACCTTATTCTGTCATTTGATTGCGGATGTATTTATTATAGGCTTGACCGCATTCTTCTTGACTGCAACTCTTTCATGCAGGTCTGCATCCACTGCTTCGGAAGACTTCACAAAAACATATCTGCACCACACTAGAACCCTGCATTAACTTCGTATAATATTCCCAACTTGGTCATGTTGTCGCCATCTCAAAACTATCTGTAATATTCTTCAAAGCTGTCCAAAAATTGATGTCTCCAAATGACCACAGGTCACTCAATATATACAGAGGTAACTTCTTGTTTTAGGCGCACCATACATTATGCTTGTAGGCCGGCTTTACTTGTTGTTTGATGGCCGACTAGATCACAACATATTGAGCTTATCTTCCAGCGTTGAATGAGGTCTGACTTAAGCCATTCTTTCAATGTTTTTATGGCAAGGTCTTAGAGCATTTTCTCTAGACTAGTCACTTCATATACATAACACTTAATTATACCTATAACTAGAAGGCAAACCCTAATAGACATCAAGAAGAAGTCTATTGACCTATAATAAAAATCTTGCTCATGAAACCCATGAAGCAAGTGCAACAAAAATACATTTTATTATCTTTGTCCTCTTCTTTACATAAATACATAATTACATAGTCAGTATGAAGACTGATCCTAGTTACACTTTTCAACATCCTTGCTACTTGAGAAATTTGGTCTTGATGTTGCAAAAGCCCTAGCTTGTCTTCGCATGTGAGAGAGAGAGAGAGAGAGAGTGTGCATAAACACAAAAACTTTGTCTTCCTTCTTCATTCTTCTTCTTCTTGTCCTTTGCTTGAATGATGAGTGAATGAGTGAGTGAGCCCATAGGAGGTCGAATGCTCTATTATATATAGGCTTATAAGGAGGACGACATGTCCTAATTACGCCAACTTCTCTGTCAGGCCGACTTGGTCTTGGAGAGCTATTTTGAACACTCTTGACTCAAAAAGAAATCTTTTCACATGTTACAAAATGCCCAATGGGGTCTTTTACATATGAAAATGACTCTTTGACTTCTTGATGCAATGACAAAACCTAGAAGCACTCAATCGGTGCTTTGACCTAAAATAAATTGACATAGAGCATGAAACCCTTGCTATAAAAATAATAACAATAAGATTTTTCTTTTTCATTTTACAATATACAAGAATCAAGAGTACATACGAAGATCGAACCTAGTTACAATTTCAACACGCCCTCTCAACTAGGGAGGTATTCATAATGGTACATCGACATTCTCGTACTAAAGAGATCTCATAAGAAGATTCGGAATGGTAAGTCATCTGATAAGCTATTTTTGCAGGTTATCTCATTGCATCTCATCATATCAACCAGCATTGTCATATAGCAAGGCCTTGACTAATAGCTCTATTTCTCCACGAGAATAGAGCACAATGTTGAGGAGACAATGACTTATATACACCATCATCGTCTCTCAAGGCACATACTCCATTCGGATGTTCACAAATTATGTCCTTCTAGGACCATTCCTGTCTTAGATTAACACATCCTCATGGAATTTCCTCTTCAACTACTCTTGTCTCTTACCTATTGGATTCCCTACCTCATCCTCAAAGAGTATCGGAAACCAAATGCTTACCCAATCCCCCATTCTTTCTTCAGAAGTGAAGAGAAGAATGATGTGTTTATCTCTCCCTCTCAACTAGGGAGTAGATATCAACCAATCCAAGCTTGTTTCTCAAATACAAGTGCTTCTTATTAGGAAGATTTTTTGTAAAAATATCATCTACCTGCTCATCGGTGGAAATGTACTGTAGCTGCAACACCCCATATTGCATTAATTTTCATATGTAATGATACTTGTTGTTTATGTGCTTCGTCTTTCCATGGAATAAGGGGTCTTCAGACAACCTTACACAACTAGTGTTGTCACAATGTATAACTATAGTGTCCATCGGTCCTTCAAACAAATCGGATAACAACTTCCTCAACTAGACACTTCTCTACTAACTTCACATGTCGCAATGCATTCAACTTCAGCATTGTTACCACTTAAACCAGCAATTGACCTAAAAGGATACCTAAACGGAAACTTCTAGGTCAAGGGCAATGATGGAGAATTAGCCCACTATCACCACAGCTAAGACTCCTAGCTCTTTACGAACTTTCACCGATGGGAGGAGACCCAGTATTTACGAAGTCACTTATAAAGGATAGATCAACAATTAGATGTGAAGTGACCTTCAAAAACCCATTCCCTAGAATAGTATTAGGAATGGAGCTTGCTTTCTCTTTAAGCAAGGTACAAGATTTTCTAGGAAAAAGAGGTGAGGTTTTGAGGGTTAGGTCAAAGGAATATGACTTGAAAAGGAGTTTCCCAATCCCCAAAATCCTTATAGAACTCGGATTCCCAAGTTGTCCTTGATGAATTATCTTTCATAAGGAATGGGACCACACAGGGCCAAGCGAACCCAGCCTAGGTTAAGGGAAGGGAGTTTAGCAACCAATAATAATCTTAACCTAAACAAGGCCAAGAAAAGGATCAAAACAAAAAATTTCACTAAAAGATGTCAAATTGATCCTTTGAGGTGCTAGCCTTGGGAACATCATGGCAAAGTTTGATCTCAGACCTAGGGCTTGGGATATCTTGCAATCCCACCGTCGAAATCTCTTCAAATTCGGAGGAGAACTTGAGGACACACCAGCGTAGTAGAGCTTAGGAGATCGAACTTTTTCTAGGGCTAGTTTGTCGAGAAATTGATGCCCTAGGTGGCCAAGCGTGTCTAGACCTAGAAGAGAGAGGAAAAGGTGAAGAAATATGGTTTAAAGCGACCACCTTTTGATGGATCAGTGCCTAATTCCTCTTGGGGATATGCAGTCAAAGAGAATTATGAAGATGGATTTCGTTTCTCGATCTAGGAGGCTCTCAAAATTCAACTTCGTCCAATGTTGAGGGCAAGAGAAGAAAAGTGATCTTAAAAGCGTCTATATTTTGATGCAAATGGAGTAGGCTTATCGAGATAACTTCGATCTCTAGCACAATCCGTTCATCAAACATGCCCCATACATAGAGACAAGTTAAATAGAAACATAATTCCACATTGATGTCATTAATGCATGCAGCAATTAGCCCTAAAATAACGAAAATCTCATGATCAAAATATGCAGGAAACTGAAAGAAAATACCATTAAAATTGTACTTACATGTAAGAGAATATATCCAACCATCAACACATTTGCAATATAAGAAGCTCCAAGATAAGAAGACCCAATCCACACATCGAAATTCATCCATGATCCAAAAATATCCACCAAGGAAAAAGTGTGAAGTTCTCCAGAGAGAATGATCCAAGTCAAGTGATGATCCAAAATGAGTTCACCCAACTCCTATTTATACACTCATTAGGAGCCTGAATTACCTAATGGGCCTCATTAGCCCCTAAAATAAAATAATGTGCAAATTAACTAACTTTTGGTGACAACGCCACCAAACTAGCTCACAAATAAAATAATAACCCTCTCAAGAGGTCAAATAAAAAACTATGCATGTCGTAGGGCCCTCCAAGAGCCCTGATGAGGTCCAAAGTGCCATAATGATGTATAGGATCCTAGAAAGTGATGGAAAAGTGGGTGGCCCCTTGTTCTCCAAACAGTAAACCTAAGGTGCTCCCAATGGGTGTGGGGGCACACCACTGACCTCATGGGTCTCCATGTGAGTCGAAGATGCCTATAGACCATCTATAAGGGCTCAAATGATGGAATAGATGATGCCATGTCAACGTACAAGTCCTGGGACACCTTCCAAGTGGGTGGTGCATCTATGGGGCCAACTGGGCATAGTGTACCAAATGCATCTTCCTCGTCCAAACGGTAGATCTCGAGCGATTTTTTAACATCTTTGGGGATCCATGGAGTGTTTTTTACTATTGTGGAGTCCCATGGCTCTCTAAACACACCCTACATGTGCCAATGTAGACCTCTGGAGGGTTAGGACCTTGTATAGGGAGATCAAACCCAGAATGGACACCATCTGCAATCCTGCATAAGATCCAATGCGACCCTTAGCCTTCCAGCACAACAAGTCATTAAATTAATAGGGTAAAAGAGCTTGAAAACCCTGGACAACAAGTGGACACTTCATAATGGCCTGCCCTTCCATAGTTGGCTTTAGCATGTGCTAATGTCTCCAAACTCCAAAGGGGGTTAGCCAAGCACCTTATTTGGTGGTTTCTACCTTTAAAGGGGATAGTATGTCGAAGGTACATCACTCAAATGGTCGTGGAAAGTGATAAAGGGGTGAACAGAATAGGGAATGAGAGGGGCAACCCTAGGCCACATATCGAGGCACAAGGGTAGCTAAAAAAAGAGAAGCCCACACTTGGGTATATAATGTATAGGAGGGAGAAATCGTGGTACGTGAGGATCCCTGGCCTTGATTTTTCCACCCTTCTTTATATACCTTTTGCCTTTTATGATTTTTCCTTGATTAAATGCTCGAGGCTCAAGGGATAAGAGCATGATGTGTAAGATACAGCAGTGGATACCCCCTTTTTGGTGGGGCAGTTCATTGCCCTCTAGGGGTTCGGACAATCATGGGTTCTTGAATGATAAAGGAGGCTCATCTAGGGCCTATGGAACCATGGTGATGGCCATGGGTATGGGGTAGAGCTCATGCATTGGCTTATGCCCACGTGCTAAATATATTGTCCCGACCATCTTTTGCATCTTGTCGTACATTTTCCTGTTGAATGTGGCCATTTATGCTTTTACCTTTATTTCAGCTGCTTCAACCTCTGGGGCATCGTTCCAAGCCCGACCCAAGGTGGGGGCAAGGGAATGGAGAGACTAGCCCTATGCGGTCCCAAAGAGGAAATCTGGACCCAGGTCGGAGAGATGATGAATGGGGGTGTAGTGACTGGAAGGGGAGTGATATATGTGAATATGGGAGTGGGACCACACAACCAAAGTCGGGGTTTCCCAAGTAGTACCATTCTAAAACCAAATGGTCAGTAAAGGAGATCCCATGGGACTAAAATCAAAGGGTAACATCCCAAAAGAGGTCAAGGGGACAAAAGCAAATACTAAAACCACTCTTTCTGCCAAATCCCGCCATGACTCCATGCCCATAAGTGTCCATGATAAGTAAACCCAATCCTCAACTACCAAATAACAAGACATACCTTTAGGTTCGGGAGGCCCACCTTCAAACATACTATCAATACAGATGGGTGAGGGACCACATGGTTGGCTCAGGTGGCGGAGAAATGGCCCAACGAGCTAGTTGATGGTTGCAAGGAGCTGTTGGCTACTGGCTGAGGACCATCATGGAGAAAAAATTCCTCCTAGGGATATCACCCACAAAGTGATGGGTAACATCTGGCTCAAGTTGGGACGTGATCTCTCAAAGAAGTGAGTAAAGCTACTCGAACGAGAGGTCACGAGAACTCCAGCAATCTCTTGGTCGTCATAGACCTCTTATTTGCACATATCAATGACTAAAACCATGGGGCAGCATGCTTTTCACGGTGTCTTATGATCACCCATGCTTAATGTCAGGCCATAAAATCAAAAAGTAATAAAAATATGCAATTTTAATCTAAATGCAGCTAATCTATCATGATAAATATCATATGAGATTAATTCTAATGCGAAAATCAGTATGCAATGCATCCTACTCTAACACGCATATGGTGTGAAACTAATACTAAGTGTAATCATAAAGCCAGTGCAACCAACATATCATCATATCAATATAAATATGCCTGCCAGTATGATTACTCATATAGCAAATCCCAAAGCAAATGCGGATACAATTATATGGAGGATGAAGAGGGTGGGAGCTGGGAATATATAATGCCCACATATGAATGATCGCGTGAGAAGAGGTAATAAAAGGATGTAATCTATTCCATGAGATCCTCTCTTCTAACCAAAATATAGAGATGTCAATGATTATACTCATAAATATTTTATGGATGCCAACCTCAGGTATATTATTTCCATTATCATTTATGTAATATTTTATTACCTCAACAAGGTTATGATTAGTAAGACTGATGAAATGGAGAAACAAAAGCAGGTCGCCCATGATGATCACACTGAAAAGGGGAGATTATAGATTGATCATGATCCTAAGGGGGTGCCCAAGAAGATAAAGTATATTCAATGATGGTTTCTTCCTTGACACCATATTCAAAAGGGGGAAAGGGCTCCTGGTCACTCGAGATCACTTGAAAATGGGTGAGGGAATCACTTGTGGAAGACTTGAGGTGATGAACAAGAGGATGTGGCAAAGGGAAGGGTGAAGTATTATATTCAACGGGTTTTTCCTCCTCAAAATCATCCTTTTCATGTAAGGGAAAATAATGATTCTTCTTCTCAAGGGTATCAATGGATATGTCATCATAAATAATTCTTGAGACAACTCTCAACCCCATCTTCTTTGTTGGTGTCATAAATGGAAGCACAGTCAAATTGAGAACCAAAAATTTCTGGTTTACCCTTTTCAATGTGGAAGTAATCATCAATGTCATCATCCAAGGGGCTAATGGGATAACCTTCCTCAAGGTAGTGAAAAGGAGATTCATCGAGAGTAATATCCTTGAGAAAGGTAAGGTTAGTCTCAACTTCACTTTCCATGGACTCATCCTTCCTAACACATGTCTTCTCAAAATCATCATTTTCATCATGTTGAACAAAGAAGGATTCATCTTGACATTCATCAATTAGGTTCTCAAGGTCTTGATGATGCTCGATGAAGGCTTCAACCTGAATGCTAAATGTGGGGCATACATGGAAATGCCTAAGAAAGCCATCAACGAACACTGCAATAGATGAGATGCTCCTAGGTTTGTGACCTTGCAACTATGAGTTATGACCATAGAGAGAGCTAAAGATTAATAACATGAGGACATCCTGGTGGACCACTTTCTCCTTTGAAGTATGTGCATTAAATCTCTCCACATTGTTAATTACGGAGCTTGGATCACCATCAAACATGGGCACCCCATGTACCACCCTTCTCGTGACATGATTAGGGTTCCCGGGGACGCTAGCGATGTCCAAAGCAGGAAATTTATCAAAGAAAGACAACCTATTTGAGATATGCATCAATAATATGCGGGAGTCGCAAGGGTGAATTTAAAAATGCCTATAAAAATGCTTTCTTCACCATACAAGCATCGACCTTAAAGTTCAATAAATAACTAGGGCTTCGTTGTTTCAATGGAGTCGCCAATAATGTTATGTCAATATGTCGTATGGGGAACAAAACACACGTTTTGTCTCCCCGGCAACGGCACCAAAAATGTTACCACTCAAACGAGTAGGGGACCTAAAAGGGACACCTAAAGGGCAACTTCTAGGTCAAGGGCAACGATGGAGACTTAGCCCACTGTCACCACAGCTAAGACTCCCTGCTCTTTATGGACTTTCACCGATGGGAGGAGACCAGGTATTTAGGAAGTCACTTATAAAGGATAGATCAACAAATAGATGTGAAGTGACCTTCAAAGACCCTTTCCCTAGAATACGATTAGGAATGGAACTTGCTTGCTCTTTAAGAAAGGTACAAGATTTTCTAGGAAAAGGAGGTAAGGATTTGAGGGTTAGGTCAAAGGAATATGACTTGAAAAGGAGTTTCCCAATCCCAAAAATTCTTATAGAAATTGGATTCCCGAGTTGTCCTTGATGAATTATCTTTGATAAGGAATGGGACCACACGAGGCCAAGCGGACCCAACCTAGGTTAAGGGAAGGGAGCTTAGCAACACAATCAACACAACATATTTTGTTGTCCAGAAAGAAATCCTTGCGCCCATAAACAAAGAAGTCAATCTATCAAGAATTTTGTTTTTCCCTGAGAAGGATTCTTGTGCCCAAAACAGAGTGAAGAAATATAGAAGGGGTCAACTAGGGTGGAATCTTTCACCACCGAAATTGACAAGAGAGAAGGGGTCTTAAAACCCTCAGAGATAATGCTCAAGAAACAAATGAGATAATCCACACTTGATGTTGCAAAACAAATTCATCCCTCTCATATTTATAGATTTCCTAAAGGGGTCTCTTCTTCTAAAATGACTAGTAAACCTTACTCCAATCCCCAATTTTGAGTTCCTTCGCCTAGTTGTCCCTAAAACTTGTCGAACAGTGGGGATTTTTCGGGCTTTTCCCATTTTTTCGAGGACTATAGCCTACATGGATTGATAGGTTGCTTCGTCCCATTCGTCCTCAATTCGTACAGGACGTTACATTAATATTATTTATTATATTATTATTATTTTCATGTTTATAATATTGTATTCCTCTTAAGGAATCCTTTGTCCTCAAAGCATTGTAAATAGGATATTCTCTAGTTGAGCATGTTATTGTGGTGTAGTTTATCTATTTTTATGGATTTGACTTCATTTGTGCTATTATAAGTGTTGCTGAGGTTCAAGTGTATTGTTTGCACGTTATTGAGACTAGAAGTTTCAACACCATATATTTTATAATGATGACCTTGCTAATTAAACTCCATGAATTTTTTTGTGAGGTTCATGGTATAACTACCTAACTGCATCAACCATTTTGCACGTAGCACTATATAAATCTCTTTGAGCAATAGGATGTAAACTTCTATTTGAAGTTTTAGTTCTTGTATTTGAATTGAAATTTTATGACATTTTCCTGTTACTTTGACATTTTGTCCACTAGCAATCGTCACAGTTGTTGAAATTCGGATGTTCTATGCTGCAATAATTACATATTCCAAAATTTATTTCTTCTGCAATAGTAATTAAGTAGTTGTCGATAGAACATACACTATGTATCAAATCTTTCGGTGAAAATCACAATGGAGAAATTTGTGTCGACGCGTTTCAAACCAGATAGTGTGGTTCATCATCAAGACAAGATACGAAATCTGATCTAGGACTCAGCTTAAATAGATAAAGAAGCTCCAAATAGACACTATATAAACCATATACAAAATACAAGGCAGCCAAGAACACAAATAGACACAGAGAATTTAGATCCAATGACTAGGGAAAAACCCACAAGGGGAAAACCCAACAAGATCTTCTTCTATTAGAAATCAAATGTTCAACAAAGATATAGAGTACAATGAAAGATCAAGAGAATGAGTAAGTACACCCAAATCTAAACAATTTGTAGCATGAAGATCACTAGTAGCAGCAGCAAATGCACACACTGAATCAACCTTACCTTCAATTGAATCAACACTAAAACACTTAAGCGTTGAATCAAACTTGGCTCGCCAAGTTCTGCTCTTACTCTCCAAGTCTCTTTCTCACAATCTTCTTCAACTCTCTCCAACTGTCTCTCAAGTTCGAATTCTTCTTTCACAATACACGAGTAGTGAGGGGAGAAAGTATGAGGCACATATATATAGGAGGAGCAATGAATCCATGCCATAAAGGAGGAGTAACTCACATGTCAAGAGGGAGAATAACATATGCCCATTTAGGAAATGTAACTCATGCCATAAAGGAGGTACACATGCCTTTGTAACTAATGCTTTTAAGATATATGGTAACATATCCATTAAAGAGTGTGTAAGAGGAATCTTTTATGACATGCTTTAATAAGAGCGTAAGAGAGTGTAAGTAGAATCTTTTATGACAAGATTTTATTGAGTGTAAGAGAGTGTAAAAGGAATATGCCATGCCAATAATGAGATTGTAAGAGAACATTATTCAGAGCCATGATTGAGTGACTTGAATTTCTTTTTAATAATAATATAATAGTAAAATAAGAATAATAATATAATATTAATGATTAAGTCGAAATTGAACTATTAGGATTGATTGATGATCAGAAGGGATTTTCCTTCAAAAATACTTGATTATCAATTAATGCAAGGTGATTTACTATTTTTGGAAAGTCATACTTGAGACTTTGTATTTTTAGACTTTCTATTTTTAGAAATTCATCCCTGAGTTGCCACACAAAAGGATTTAGTTGTTTAGCCACAACAATGTCTATAAAATTATGAGTACAACCATAATCTACGAGTATTGTGACATTTCTATCTTTTATGACTCCCTTAAGTTTTAGGGTCTTAGGTTGTGGTTTCCACATCATGGTTGTCAGCAAAACTATAGGTTTGCTTTCCTTTTTTATTGGAGACCAAATTCTCTTTGTTTTGAGTCTTGACGTGTGGTGGAACATATTTTGCAATCAGTAGTTGTATTTGGTCTTTTGAAGCAATTATCTTTGTTAGAAGTTCATTCTCTTCATTCATATTTCGCTAGCCACATGAGATTCATTCTACTTACTTTTTATCCACTATTTGTATAGTAGCATAATGACATGTCTTCACATCTATATCCTATTGTCCAATTTTATCCACACTTACAATTGTTTTCCTACTTCTTCCTTATATCTGATTCACTACTAGATGTGTTCGAGTCCTTCCCATCATTATAAATATATAATTCTTATCATTGTATTTGTTGAAAAGCATAACTAGGTTCAGTATTCATAATTATCTGTGTACTTATATTGATGTATATTTCTTGTAGAAAGCAAAAGAAGAAAAAGAAAATATATTATGATCATTATTTTTCTAACCAAGCATGTTCTTCATGCTTCTAGGGTTTTTTGAGTCAATAAGAAATTTTGTCACGAGTCAATCTCTTTCGAGCAATTTGTAATGAAAAAAATATATATTATTTTTGAGTCAAGAAAACTCTTTGTGACCCCCAAGACCAAGTTGGCCATGCCAGAAAAAGTCAGCCTACGAGAGGGGCCCATTCGACCACATGAAAAGGATATAAAAGGAAGAGACTTCCTCCACATTAGCACACTCACTCACACAAGTTCGATTTCTAAGCAAGAAATGAAGAAAAAAGTATGAAAGCCAAGGAAGAAGGTGAAATACAAGGAAAGAAGGAAAATTCAGATTTTTGCTTTGATCTTGTTCACACATATGAGCTTTTGAGGCAACTATACGAACTGCAGGACCAAAAATTGCAGGGAAGAATTTTATTTCTGACTTGCAAGGCCGAAAATCAGAGTTGCAAGACTGAAAATCTGAATTGAAACAAATTTGCTGAAGTTTGACAATCGTTGACTTGCTTAAGTAAGGTTTTGAAGGAGGGTTGACTTGGTGCTTGAGGAGGTCTTGGTATTGGATTTTAGTTCTTGGATGTCTCACTTTGATATTATTCTATAAGAAAAGAAGATTTGACTAGGCTTTCCCACTTGTGGGGTTTTGCCTTGGCTTGGAGTCGGTATCCTGTGTTCTTTGTGGTCTTGTGATCTTTATGTATTTTATGTTTTTGTAATTGCTTGATTAAGAAGACATAATAAAGTAATAAAAAGCCAACAAATCCTAACAAGTAATTATCAAGTAAGAGGAATCAACCCTAATCTACATCTACGTTGATTTCTCAACAGTATCTATGCATTGGCAACCATTTATTCCCACAATATCTACACTTGTTTATCCCTTTCTTATCTGGGTATGGGTGACGGTTTTCATCTTCCCTAGCGAATGATGGCCTGATGAACATGTTTATTTGTTCAATTATCTTTGCCAAATGTCTAGCATCTACAATAGTTATTGGGTTCCACAATTCTATTTAACTAACGATGTAATTCTTCAACCGACAAATATACATTTTTAGGAATTGTTCATCTATGAATCCATTTTGTCCTATCGCTAGAAGTTCCCTTTCATGCGTACAATCATTTACACTTCGTTCTTGTTTAAGATATATCAATTTGTATTACAAAACATCATCTTCTTTGCCGAGGATGTAATAAGACAATCGTGAAACAATTCCAATGAAAGGAATGACAGTCACATTTTCTGGTCCACCATAGAAACTAGTCATAAGTTTCGCCTTCTAAGTTGTCGGGGGTTGTCATTATTTTTTCACTCTCACCTAGTGAGGGGTTTGACTCAAAGATACCATCCATTTTGATAACTCAAATGCCTACTCCTCTATGTTCCTTACCATCATATTTCGGTAATTCTTCCCTAATTTTTTGATAATCTCTATATGGAACGCTAATGTGATACTTGCTACCTAAAAAAAAAATATTTCCAGTGCTTCTTAATGTCCCTGATCACATGTACTTTATGATCTTGGGCTTGGTGTCAATACTTTGTAGGCCAAAGGTTCTGCAAATAATGCATCCACTTTTTCGGTTAATTGGTCAATTCTTTCAACATGATAATTAAGTATCCTTGTCATTTCATCTTTGTCGTCATCTCTCACTCTTAATGTGGTTTACCATTGACCCTCAGATTCTACTATCAATTTGCCAACCTTGTCTTCTTTTCTATTAGTTTATTGATTTTATCTATTAACTATATTTGTTCTTCCATTAAATCTTTCTACCCTTCTCCTGACTTATTTTGCGCCTTATCAACATTACCAAGGTGATGTCGTATACCGTTGACTTATCCCTACATCGATTAAGGTGTGTGTAATTCCTCAATCTTTTTCTTACTTGATTCCATTTTTCTTCTTTAGTAATATTTTTCCCCCTTGTTTTCTTCTTCCCCCGCCCCACCTTTTTTTTTTTAATTTTCCTTTATATACCTTTCCCTTTTTTCCTTCTTTCCCCACCCCACCATTTTTCACAAATTTTAATATATATATATATATATATAATTAGTGTTACACGGGGTCTCGCCCCCCCCACCCCCACCTATATATATATATATATATATATATATATATATATATATATATATAGTGTTACACGGGGTTTTGCCCCCCCCCCCACCTAGGGGTCTAGATTCCTAGCCCCCTCGCACTCCGGGGTCTTGTAGACTTCTAGGGGGTGTTTCCCCACGCCCCCAAAAATCCAGAAACTAAGGGGAGCGTGAGGGGGGACGTTTCCTCAAATCTAGGGGTCAAGGGGGTGTGAGGGGGCGTGAAGGGGCCCGAAATTGAAAAAAAACTACTTTTTAAATGAAAAAAATAAACGATTTTGTTTTACGTTAAAATTTTATTTGTGTTAAAAGTTTGTTTCATTGTTTTAGTTTATGGTTTCATGTTAAAAGTTGGTGTGCCACTTAGCATGTTTGAGAATCCAAGTGATTCAGATTCAGATGGTGACATGGTTGATCCTGATATATTCGTGCAGCAGCTGGATGCAGAGACTAGTGGGGCATTACCATGAGCATTTATGCTCATTTATCATTATGATGATATCATTTGATATTCATATGTTATGTTTTATGTTTTATGTTTCAGACATAACTTATTTGCTTTTAAGTTTTACGTTTCGAACTTGAGTTGTGAACTTCAGTTTAAACTTTATTTTGAGTCTTGATATAATATGTCATATGATATCTTAAACTTTATTTTCATTGTACATTGTTAGTAGTTACATTAATGATTATACAATTACAAACTTACAAACTTACATATATGATTGTATGATGTATGTTTTAACTTTTAACTTTTAAATTTGTTTCAGTTATATGATTCATCATTCATCGATTCATAATTTTATCATTTATGATTTATCTTTTATGATGTAAGTGTATAATGACTGTATATACATTCCTTGCAAAAATACAGTTACATTATAAATATTAAATTTTCAATGATATATCATATATTTTTATATTTTATAATTTTTATGACTCCGACGTCCCCCCACATTAACTGAAAATTGGTAGGGAGCTTTTGCATAGGCCACTCCCGCACTCCCTCGCTTCCACCTTCAAGGGACTTGGTGGAACATTGTATATAATCCCCGATAAAAAATATAGTAATAAAGTGTCTTTACAAAAAAAACAAAACAAAACAGTTGGAATTTTGTGTACGTTTCAATACGCGCACAACTGCATGGTCATGTGGACACAAATTGCGACTATACAAACACTGCAGTTTAATCAAATTTCAGTACAGATAGAATTCACGGAGCATGTATGGAGCAGGGCCATAAGATTTTACAAAGAAATTTGTATAGAGGATTTGACTGTGACAACACACAGTACAGAAATTAATTGGCTGTATAACTTGTGTGAACTGTACAGCGATTAATTGGCAGTTGTACAATTGGATTTGATTAGTAATTGTACAATGGCAGGGTGCAAAGATAGGTATAACGGAGCAACAGCAGGGGTGGCAGCAGATGGATGCACAGAAGCAAGTACGGAATCTGTACATAAATGTATTGAATCTTACTGTATGGGCACCAACCTTAATGGATGACTACAGTTGTACAGATATGTACAATTTTTAAGTTATTGCTGCAGCTATACTGAAAAATACTAAGGATCAACCAGCTATGATTCAATTGTTATATAAACTATAACATTAATTTTATGATCTGAAGATATACATTGAACATTTGATAAAAGATGGTGGTGTTGCAATGAGCCTCGTGATGATCTACTAATAGCATTGACTGGTCACAAGACGAAGGGGCATATGCACTTTTCATTATTAATTAACATATTGTTACTTATTATATTATTATTATTATTATGTTTATAACAGGATAATTGTGACAGAAAAACAAAAAACAAAAGGTCACCTGAAGTGGCTAGTGACCTAACTATCTAGAGCTGTGAATCAGATAAAGCTTTGTACGCCTTATGGAAGAAAGGTTGTGAAAGATAGATCATGGGATACAGTCACACCTGTCCCTACACTTTCCCAGGCATTAAATCCATGGTTTACTTGCTGAGTCATAGATATGTTCATATACAGGTCCCCTCCATTGTTAGAACTATCACTGGTCGCTAAATGCTATTTCTTCCCTCCTCCAATTGTGGATTATACTATATAGAGTTTCGTTGAGGCAGCCCTCAACTAGTAATCAAAGGACTCAAAGCATCAACGGCACATTCAATCTTGACGATCATTTCAATGCTGGAATCAAGAGAAATTATAACTTGCAAATAGTCATTTTGTAGTTTTAACTGTACTTTTTTTAAATTAAGTTGAATTGCATTGCACACAGGTGCATTTTCGGTAGAAGCCAACACCCTCCATTTCTTGAGTTTGCCAACATTGTCATCAGGGTGGCCACATGGAGGATCAGTGTTTTGACCTCCATTCTCAAATATCGACACATCTTGCAATGAGAAAGTTTCATCTTCTCACCTTGTATCTGATAGGGGGGACTAATATCAGTGATTGATAGTAAAACTTCAAGTTTCGAAGTCCTATCAATCGGGCAGGAACAAACAAGCCTGAAATACAATAGTAGCCAGAGACAGAGTTGTAGGTAGAGCCAAATGAGCATGATTCAGTTTGTGGACTTCCTTGAGGTACGATTTAGTAGAATATTTACAGCATCTGTTAGAAATCAGTTTGTAGCCATCTTCAAATCACCATTTGCGAGCACTTCCAATTAGTAGAAGACTGGAAGACCAAGAAAACTATTTTTGGGTTGTTGGCTACACTAGTTGTAATCTATGGATGTGAAGTATGGGGGAGTAGTATGTCAGACCAAAAGTGGAGACAATTAGAAAGAATTCAAAAGCACGTAATCACTAATAATTTCAAAGTCAAATCAACGGTTCCTTATGAGATCTTGCTAGCTGAGGCTGGTTTGTTTCCGATGGAGGCCGAGGCAGTTTTTCTCTTGTTAAGTTACTTAAAAAAGGAGGAAGGCATGGATGAACATCGCTGGCCTAAAATAGTTGTCACAGAGGAGTTAACAAGGAGGAAGAAAACTTGGGGGAAACAAAATGACAAGTGGTTGGTTTGTTTAAGTGGCAGGATTGTCCTAACTCTAAAGAGGAAGCTAAAAAATGGGTGCTCGAAAAATTTAGGACTACCATGTGAGAAAAACAGATTGGTCGAAAAAAATCTCTTTATGTCAAAGATTTCAACCCAACATGGTCTCATGATGAGAAGATATATTTGGGAACCAAAATCATGGGAAAAGCTAGATTATTAATAGCACAGTTGAGGACCGGGTCTCATTATCTCAGATGTGAAACATGTAGATGGACAACTCCAAAAGAAGAGTGGAAAGAAAGAATCTGCAACTTTTGTAGGAAAAGAGAGGTAGAAACAGAATGGCACTACATCATAGATTGTCCGGCTTATGAGGATATTCGTAATCAGTTTAAAAGCATTCTGAAGGTGGATAGTTCGAACAAGTTGTTCGAGGAAGCGAGACTTATCAAAACTGCGAACTTCTTGGTCAAGATTCATGACAAGAGAGTAGAATTAGAGAAAAGTTTGAAGTTGTGATAACCTGGAGTCCTAGGTCCCTTAGACTGCTTGGTCTCGTGGACATCATTAAAATACCTTAATTCATTCAGACATCAACTTCTAGTTAAATTACAAAACGTTCTGGGAGCTCCTGAGCATTGGAGCCAAGTTACAGGCATGAACAAATTGTGGAGACCTATAACCTGCAATACTATCTAATGCAAAATTTAAGGCCCATAAAGTGAAGGATGCACTTGTCACGGTCCTTTCAGTTATTTTTTTTAAAGAATAAGCAGAGAAGTTGACAGTGCAATAATGATGGATACATATTTTGGATGTAACGAAAATTTGAGATAGACAGGTGAAAAGCCGAGTAAACATTGGTGGAAATGATAACAAAAAAATTCTATAGAGAATAAGTCAAAATGTGAATGAATGTTTTGGTCAAAGAACATATTTGAACTCTGACATTGGAAATAGACAGTCCTGTGCCAAAAATTTGTTGACAGTGAATGTTGAGTTCAAACCAGACAGAACTTTTCCCCCAAAGACAGTGATGTTAAACAAAATGTTCCACTCAGTGAAGCAAATAAGTAAAATTATATCATGCCTGATGATGTTGAAGAGGGTGGTGTCAACGATAATGAGTTCGTGACTGTTTGAAGATAGCCTATAAGGCACACTCACCATACAAGCGGGAACTTCGGGAGGAAGCGCTCAGGATAGACAGTTGTCTAGGTGAGTTTATGGCCCCTAGTGTTATGATTTCTACCTCCAATAGAAGAGAGATGGCAACCAGATCAAGCAACATTGGTGACTGATTGAAAATAGCCCATAAGGAGCACTCGCCATACAAGAGGGAACTTTGGAAGGAAATGCGCAGGATGGACAGTTGTCTAGGTGAGTTTATGGCTCCAGTGTTGTGATATCTATCTCCAATAGGAGAGATATAGAAACCAGAGTGAGATGGACAGTTGTCTAGGTCAATTCTACCTTCTTTAAAAGGATACATGAAGAGGATGGCAACTTGATGGATGGTTCCAGATATGTCTGAGACTAGAAAAATAACAAATCTGCGATTGCAGTTTTTCTTTGTAAAAGTCAGTGTTTATAACTAAAGGGAGGCAAAAGATGTCTGAGAAAATTCAATTAATAAACTAACACATAGGTATGAGAGGTATCACCTAAATAGGAAATGAACAGTCATAGCGGGTATGCATAATCATACGCTGTGAATTATATTTGGCTACACCCCTTTCAGAAAATTGAATAACTACATTTGTTAGCATATTTTATCTTTCTGTAACTCTCTGGCTTTTTACATACAGTAATCCAACACTTCAAGCAAAACTGAAAATAAAAATAAATCGGAGAAAGTAGAAAATGATGGACTAGGAACGGTCTGTGGTCCACAGAAAAAGTACAATAAGCCACAATGTCATAGGCAGTACAAAAATTGCAGTATACAAGCCAGAGAGAGAGACCTGAATCATCAGACGACAGCCTCTACCAGGTCTTCCTTTATATGGTGGAGGTAGCTTAAGTTCAATAGAGTTCGATTGAAAATGATATGTCGCTTCTCCCCTCATCTGGTCATTTCCAGTGAGTCCGTCACTGTCTGCACTAAAATTGTTGCTGTCTACAGGTATGCTGACAGAATCTTTATCTGCCATCTGCAAGAAAGAGGTATCCCAGTTAGCACACAACATCAAAGAACAAATATCTAACTTTACTGAAAACTGTACATCTCGTTTATTTTTAAAATGATCATATGATAATCATATCCTTCATAAACAGATAACATAACATTAGAGAAAATACAAAAGTGATGGCTATTAAAAATATCTTCACTTACTAGTTCATTCACATATTGCCTATTACATTGTAAGGAAATCCTTTAATTACTTTAATTCATCTGATTCTCTCCTTTTCCTGAGCCCATTCATGCCTTGTTTCCTCTTATTAGTGTTCATTTTCTTCTTTTGATCGTGTACTAAGCAGTCTTCTTTGAAGTAATTCTAATTTAGCACTTTGCAGGTTCTAGATATTTTCAACTCCATGAACGCAAACACATTAACAAAGAAAGAACAAAGCTTTGAAATACAACTAAGGAATAAGAAAAGTGCAAGTGGAGCACAGAGAGACTTCAACAGGCATAGATAAAATTCAAACTATTAATAATCAGTTCATTGGAAAAGTAAAAGTGCCACAAGTGTCAAGAGTAGAACAGAGCTTGGCTGACTAGCATGTCAATTCAACAATAATTACCAGAATCACCAGTACTTGCACTTATGCTAGAACCAATGTTACATTTATCATTATCGGGAGGGGCCCGAAATATATCTTATTGGCGATCGGTGTTGCAAACGTCCTGATGTTATCACAATGTTATCCCGATTTTGTGATTTTTCTGCCTAGCCGATAACTACCAATTTTTATTGATATTTTCGTGGTATCTTAATTTTGCCGATGTTACCAATTTTTATCGACATTTCGCAATTTTTCAGATTTTTTTTTCCCAGAACCTTGCCAATTTTATCCTAATAACAACGTTTGCAACATTGTTGGCAATATCAATGAAACTATCAGAAATTATTGAGGAACTTTAAAATACAAAAATAATCATTTTTTCAATATTTTAGACTTCTAAAACAATATCAACATCAAAAAAACACATTGCTACATAAATATGAAAATACAACTGATATAATAGATGTATAAGATGTCAAGTGGTAATCAGATATTGATACTAAAATATGATGTCTAAATCTTGACAGAACAATACAAAATCACATCAAAACAAAAATAAACGTATCTCATGAGATGAATCATTCCAATAAAAACAACAAATTTCCCCTTGTTTGCTTGATGGAAAATGGTAACAACATCCTTAGCAATGTTATTAGAATTGTTACCGCACAAACTAGCAGGGGTCCTAGGAGGGGATCTTAAAAGGGCAACAATGGAGCGATAGTCCACTGTCACATCAGCTAAGGCTCCCTGCTCTTTACAGATTTTCACCGATGGGAGGAGACCCGGTATAAATGGAATCACTAGATGAGTAGGTAAATGAAAGGATAAGGAGTGATTCTTGAGGCCTATTCACAAGAAGGACTCAATTGTATGGCTTTCTTACTTGAGAAGCAAGGTATAAGGCTCTCTAGGAAGGGCCAAGGGGCTTTCAAGACCTAGGGTTTGAGGATAAAACTTGTAAAGTAGATACCTAGTCCTAGAAATCCTTGTGAAAATTTGGTTTCCAAGTGGTCTTTGTGAAATGAACTTCAGTAAGTTGCGGGACCACACGGGACCAAGCAGACCCAAATTTAGGTCAAGGGGATGGAATTGATCAACCAAGGGTGTGTTTGACCTAATTAAGGGGGAGAAGTGGATCAAAGGAAAAAATTTCTTTGATTTTGATGCAATGATCCAAATGAGGTCACTAGCCAAGGGAAACCTAGGGCAAGAAATAGTCCTTTATCTAGGTCCTGCTATATCTCGAGATCCCACAGTCGGATTTGCCTCAAATTTGGAGGGCCTCTAAAGCAAACATTGCAGAAATTTATAGAAATTCTATATCAATGGATTCAATCCGATCTTGTGATGTACTAAAACAAGATACTGAATCCTTATACAATATTTGTGGAATACAAAACACGATTGCTCAATCACATGCAAGTAAGAGAAAGAAGTAAATCAATCGCACAACACAAGATGTTCTTGGGGAAAGCAACTGCTAAAAACCACAGTATCATATATTGTATAAAGTCAGGGAATCATGAAACGATACAATGCTTTCTTGCTCACAAGAATCTCCCGCACTCTACCAATTGTCTCACACTAATTTAGGCAAAATTGGACAAACACATAGCCAATTCTCAGCATTCCTTCAGCCTGTCTTGCTCACGCAATTCCTAAAGAATTAGGCCCTTGTTAAATAGAATTAATTCCCTTCCTTGATTTTGCAATCCATCATGGCATCCTCCTGACTTTATAATTGCACCCGGGCAATTCTCTAAAAATACAAGTGATAGTTATGTTCCCTTTAAGCTTTGTCTCAACCGGGTCTTCCTCAAAACTGACATGCATGCAACTATTAATAGTGAATCATCAATTATCTGATTGATCAGTATTTGTGAATTAAATCTAATTTAATTCACAGGACCTTTCACTAATTCATCGCTCAGTTAGAACTAATTAAACTTATTTTAACTCAATTAATTGAGTAAACTGATTCACACCTGCAACCCACTAGTGCATCAACTGCAATTGGACCCCCAAAATATTAGAATCACTCTACATGCCTCATCTTAGACCCTCAACTCAAATTTCTTGAGCTAACTCAGTCATCATGGCTTAGTTAACTGATACAAGTTGACATGAGATGAAATTACAATTTATTTAAGGGTAAAATAAATTAGACCCCCACATTCCTCACCAGTGTGCAACAAAATTTCCTCACCAATGTACATCAGAAACCCCTCACCAGTGTTTAACAAAATTTCCTCACCAATGTGTGGGTACATTCTCTTGTTGAATTTCAACACTCCCTTTCAACAAGAAAGGGATTATCAAATACCCTAATCCTGCCTTTGTGGTATTCGAATTTGCTCGTTGCCAACGCCTTCGTCAAGATGTCTGCATCCTGATCCTCTATGGGAATGTACTGCAACAACATAATGCGCCTCTGAACACAATCTCTGAGACGGTGATAATGGATATCAATATGCTTGGACCTGTCATGGAATACCGGATTAACCAAGAGTTTGATGCAACTCTGGTTATCACAATGTATCATGGTCAGATCCATCTGATGACCGAACAAACCAACAAGTATCTTCCTCATCCAGATGGCCTTTTGATCCTGTGCTGAAGATGCCCCTCGATGTGCTCTTCCAGTCTAATGGACTGCCTACCCAATTTGCATCGGTGAAGCCTTGAAGTTTCACTCCCTCTATCTGTCTGTACCATAATCCATACTTTGTAGTTCCCCTGAGATATGTAGACCTCCTGAGATATCTCAAGACATGCTTCCTCGCCTTCCAAAAGAGCTTGGTTGGATTAACCATAGCTGGACTAAGCTAATTAAATGCGTAGCATATGTCTAGTCGTGTGTTCACCAAATACATAAGTGAACCCACAAGGTCTGTAAACAATAGCATCCACTACTTCACTTGAAGTAGCATCCTCCTTCCTCCAGTTTCCTACAGGAGGAGTCTCCATGGGTTTGTTGCCCTCCATGTGGAACTTCCTCAGAATCTCCTTGGCATACTTTCCCTGAGATACAAATAGCTCCCCATCTCTTTGCCATATTTCCAAACCAAGGAAATAATGCAAGAGCCCCATTGTCCTTCATTTCAAATTCTCTTGCAAGATCTTCTTTGCAAGAAGTTATGAGTTGATCATCACCTGTCAATATCAAATCATCAACATAAAGTACAACAATCAAAACCTTACCATCAACCACAATATCATATAGGTTTTCATCCGCTTCACACTTTGTGAAGACCAACTCAGTGAAATAGTTGTCGATCCTGGTGTACCAAGCACAAGGTGCTTGCTTCAGCCCATACAGTGCTCTCTTGAGTCTGCAAACATGCAACTCCATGTCCAAGGTCTCAAGACCTTCTGGCTGCTCAATGTACACTTCTTCCTCAATAACTCCATTGAGAAAGGTTGTCTTTACATCCATTTGATGTATCTGCCATCCCATCTGAGTTGAGAGTGCAAGGATGGATCTAATCGATGAGTACCTTGCAACTGGTGCAAAAGTATCCTCATAGTCAATCCCCTCTACCTGTGAGAACCCTCTGGCCACAAATCTAGCCTTGTGTTTCTCCACACTCCCATCTATTTCTTGCTTCACCTTATAGATCCACCTGGATGCAATCACTGACTTCCCCACTAGTCTTGGGACCACTTCCCATGCACTATTTCTGATAATGGAGTCATACTCCTTAATCATGGCATCAACCCATACCAGTTGTTGCACTACTTCCTCGAAAGACGATGGTTATGTCCCAATATATTCGCTGATAAAAGCCATGTATCCAGTATACCTGTTTGGGGACCTTCTCTGCCTGTGCTGTGATGTAGGTGCTGTGAAAATTCCTAGATCTAACAATCTCAAGAATACTACTACGGCTAGCTGAATTTACTTCTATTTTGTAAATTACTTTACAGAATTAATTCAAATTTCTTCATGAATTATTGAAGTAAATTACTAAAGCAGCCTACATTTAATACTTTATGATTCTGAAACAAGGAAACTAAGCAAAGAAAAAATTACACATATGACACCTTTATTTTGGACTAAGTCCCCGGAAAAACCCAATGCGGGAAAACCAGTGCAGCAGATCTGAGGGTTTGTATTAATAAGCAGTAGCAATTTATGAATACATCATTGAATACCTTAAGGGTTATTCAGTTACAGAGAGAGAAATACTGGCAGAATGAATGTGATTTTACCTCACTCAATCACCGTAAAATCCGATTGATCCAATCATTGGATGAGGTGCCTCTGGCAGGATCTGCGCTACCACTGTGCAGTCCCTACGTAGTCACTGTGTCACCCTCTCAAGGCATTATGTCACCCTAGCTATGGATCAATCTAACTCCCGAAATCTCAGATCTTAGCCTCCCAGTCTCACACCTCAGCTCTCGGCTTCTAGAACTGATGCAACAATAAAATCTCGAAAACCCTCTCAGCCACTGCATAGCCCTGCGTGGCTCTGCGCTGGCTATGTTGGACGTGTCTTTGCCTCTCTCTACTGATGATTCTCCGACTGAGAAACTCACTCTCTCCGGAAGCTACTCTGCCCCTCTCTGCGGTTGGAACCACTTAGATCTAATCTTCGCCCGAGCACTTGCTCCATCAGAATAATTCGATCACTAGATTCACTCAGTATGTCTTTCCAAATGGCCCTCAAGTCTTCCTTTATAGTCTTCTCGTTGAGATATCAACGACCGAGATTAGATCTCTAATCAACAGCTAAGATTATAACTTCACTTGATCTTTTCTTTTTCTAGATCATTCTCACTCTGTTTTATTAATACCCTTTAATTATTTTTACAATAAAACATATCTCGAGTGGAATTTTCAAAAACAGTTTATGGGTTCTTTGGAATACCATTGTCTAAGCCTCTCCACAAATTTTGAGACTTAGAGCACTTCCAATGTTATCAAACATCAACACCCTCTTGAGAATTCGATCTCTAGATCTCTCACTCGATGTCCTTTCCAAATGCCCATCAAGCTCCTTATAATCTCTCATTGACACATCAACGGCCAAGATTCAAACATAATCGAAGGCTAAGATTAACTGGGAGTTGATCTGTGTCTTTATCTAGAAGATTCACACCCGAACTAATTAATACACTTTAATTAATCACATTTCCTAAGTTTAGACTTACGAATACATTAAAAATGATTAATTATTTTAATTAAATCCTCCACGTGTGGAATTTCCCAAAACGCTTTCTGGGTATTGTGGAATGCATGTGTCTTAGCCTCTCTGCAAAATCTCAAGGCTAGAGCACATCAGATGCTACAAAATTCAACACTCCCTTTTAGCGAGGAATGTGCGCAAGCGTTACAACCTCCTGAAGCTTCACTCTGACTTCTGCACCATCCCAGTTGCATTGTTGATGTTTGGTTGTTGCTGCGCACCAACTACTGTGTAGCTCTCTCTGCACTGCATCTGTGCTACTGCTGACTTTGCATGTTGCTGTCAACTACTGCATCTGCACTGCAACATTATTGTTGTTGCCACTGCAACATCCGCAACTCCCTCTCATCTGTTGATGTTGCAACTGAGAGATGTCCATAAATTGAACCAACTGTGTTCAGATTGATGCATCTGTCCACCAAGTTCTGACTATTGCTAGCCTCTGCACTGTCATTGAAGCCTTTGCGTTGCTGCTGACTCTACACTGTGCCAACTATACTGTTGCCAACTCTGGTTTGCGCTGCTCAGTCCCTAATGCTGCTAACCACTGCATCTGTCACTCTAGCACCTGACTGCACCATCTATCATTGATCCATCCTGCTACTGCTGCTATGGGCTCTCGTAGCAAGCTGATGATCCAAGAGGTGGACTCCTCAAGGATCCTGCCCATCCTATAGCTCTCTTAGTCTACAAAACCATATCACCCCACCTTTCCCTTGGAGGTATATGGGCAATCATGGCAAACTCCTCCTCCAATCTGGAGGATAGCCTGTCGATCTCTGCAGTAGCAACTTGCTGATCCTGCTCCTTCTCCTTGTCCTTCTTCCGAAAAGGACACTAAGAACTGAAGTGGCCCATCTCACCACATCGGAAATACTTGATCTTCGAAATATCCTTCTTTTGCCTACGCTACTCCTGTTGCCGCTTCAATGCGAGGGTTGCATTTTCCTCTTCCTTCACATCTTCTTTCTGCCTACTGCTGTTGCTGCCTTCCAGGTTGCTCTTCACTAAGTCACACCTCATCTCTTCTTGTTGGAGATCAACCCACATCCTCTCCCAATCCGACAAATTTTCTCTGCCCAGAATTCTCTGGACGAAAACTTGCCATTCTTCTGAAACGTTGTTCAAGGCTAATCTCACAAACTCTGTAGCTTGAGGCGCTGACCCTACAGCTACCAACTGATCTCAGACATCCTTAAGCCTCGTAAGGAAGGGGTCCATGCGCTCCTCCTTTTGCATCCTCGTGGATCTCATCTTCTCTTCCAAGAACATCTTTCGTTGCTCGAAAGATCCCTGATATAACATAGCCAATGCATCCCACATTTTTTAGGTTGTGCCTTTCCCTGCTAGGTGAGATACAATGTTATCTCTCACTTCGTCAAGGATTAACCTATTGGGCTTCGCCATATCCTTCTTGTAAGCTTTCAATGGATCTGGATCTGCAGGGACAGCTACCACATTATCGATGAAAGTTTTAAGATCATGCCCATCTAGAAGGAAGGAGATCCTTGCCTTCCAGATCAGATAATTAGAGGCACCCTCCAACCGATCCTGATCTCTCAACTTAGTTGCTACTATCTCGCCACACAAATGTCAAATTGCCTCCTCTCTCCTCTGCGTAGCTGCTAACTGGCTTTATGCACTTCATGCTGGAGTAAGTAGATCTGCCCCCGACTACTGCTTCTCTGCAGTGAGAAATCGAATTCCTTGGCTAGGAATTCTCTAAGGAAGAATTCCCTCAGTATGTGCTCTTCTTTCCTATTCAGATGCTTTTCTGTCCCAACAACTGTTGCAGAAAAATGTGTCCTAGCTGAAGATCCGCTCTGCGTTGAAGTTGCTGCGCTCCTCCTCCTTCCTTTGACAAGATCTCAATCCCGAAAATTTACTCTTTGTCGACTCACTCAGAGAAGTAATTTTCCACGAAAATCATTCTTCCCGGCCAATGGACTGCGCAGCCCCTCTAGGGTTCGATCTATTGCTTACGCAGTCTCTTTGAACTCCCTCTTCGCTATGCGCTGGCTCTTCCTACTACCCTCTTCTTTCTTCACCAGCGCTCTAATACCATGTGCAAATTCCATTTTGGGAATCCCTACTGCAGCAATTTGATATTATTTCTTCTACTTGTTAATCTTGAATCAAGTTATTTACAGTGTTACACGATAAAAATTGAAATAAATACTACTGCAACCTTCACAACATAAAAAATACTACGGAAACAAGCACTGAGCAGGAAAGAAATAAACCCACACATATACACCGTTGTTTTTGGACAATGTCCCCGGAAAAACCCAATGCAGAAAAAACCAGTGCAGCAGCCGAGGGTTTTAATTGTTATGCAGTAGTTTCTCAATACAAGTCTTTGGATGCCCAAACTAGCAATGTGATACAGAGAATAAACTGACAAAAAGATAATAAGAAATTATCTCACACTGTCACTAGCGATCCAACCCTGATCCAGCCTCTGAATGGCTAGCCCCACGCTGTCTCTGCGTAGTCTCTACGTCACAGCCACTAAGGACTGCATCACTCCTCTAGCTAATCAATCTGTTGACTAGATCCTCAGATCTTTGACCAACCGATCTCACACCCTGACTCCCAGCACTAGATCTGTATTGCTCCTCAGCAGATCTATAAATCTCCTCAGCAGCTATGTGCTGCCTCAGCGTAGCTTTGCGTTGCCTCAGCTCTGCGCTCCCCAGCGTGGCACTGCGCAACCTCTTCTGGATCGCTCTCTGCTTCCTCTGCAATGTACTCATTGGATCAGGAATACTTCCTCCAGCCAACTATCCCTGCCCCTCACTGCAAGAAATCTTTTCGATCTTCCTACGACAACTGATGCATTACTCTCTTGAAAATTCGATCTCTAGATCTCTCACTCAATGTCTTTTCCAAATGCCCATCAAGCTCCTTCTTATAATCTCTCGTTGATATATCAATGGCCAAGATTAAAACATAATCAAAGGTTTAATATTATCTGGGAGTTTATCTGTGTCTTTATCTAGAAGATTCACACCCGATCTAATTAATCACATTTCCTAAGTTTAGACTTAGGAATACATTAATAATGATTAATTATTTTATTTAAATCCTCTCCGGGTGGAATTTCCCAAAATGCTTTATGGGTATTGTGGAATGCATGTGTCTTAGCCTCCCTGCAAAATATCAAGGCTAGAGCACATCCGATACTACAAAAACCAACAGTTTCTGCCCCAATTGTGTTCACATGTGTGATTTATTTTTGTGGTTTTCTAAGGTTTTTATAGTGCCAAAATTTCATGGGCTGAAATTTCAGAGATTGACCATAATTCAGAGAATTGTCCAATGTTGACTTTTGTTGACTATGACTTGTTGGAGATGGCTTGGTGGAGGTTTGACTTAGGTCTTTGGGGCAGTGTTGGTCGTGGTCTTGGGTCTTGGATATCTCATTTCGATTTAATTCTATAAGAAGAGGATTTCTTGGGATTCCCCCTTGTGGGTTTTGGCCTTGGCTTGGAACCTAATTTCTTGTGTTCTTTGTCTCTTGTAATCTTCATGTTTTGTATTTTTGGTAATTGCTTGATGAAGAAGAAACCATAAAATTTAATAAGCCAACAAACATTCACAAGTAATAATCAAGTAAGACATATCTACCCTAATCTCAAGCATCTTGATTTTCAACACTTCTCAAAAATCTCAGCTGATACAATTGATCTCAGCCCTCTAGCTCGCAATTGATCCTCTGTTCCCTCCTTGACTTGCTCCACAAAAACGGTTGTTCTTCTCCTTGATCTTTGCCCACTAGAAGCCTCCTAAATCCTTGCGCACTAGGTCTCTATTTCCTAGCGCACATGAGGACCCTAATCATAGCACCTAGGTTGCGGGGAAGCTTCAAACCCCCTGCGTTCCCGTTTCCGAAACGCACTCCGTGCGGGAGCGTTTCGGAAACACTCGGAAACGCGCTCCCGAAAACGCTTCCTGAGGGGAGCGTTTTCGGGAGCGCGTTTCCGAACCTGTTAAAACGCTCCCTGTCTTTTCGGGAGCGTTTCAGGAAGCGCTCGGGAGCGAACGCTCCCTGAGCGCTTCCGACATTTAAAAAACGCTTCGGGAGCGTTTTTTAAACACCGGAAGCGATCGGGGAGCATTTGCTCCCAAACGCTCCCCGAAAAATAAAAATAAAACGTTTCCCGCCGCGCGGAAATTTTTTTATGTGAAAAATCGAATTGTTTAAAAGGGGGGGGGGGGGAAGGGGGGGGGGGGGTTTCATTTTAGTTTTTATTGTTTTTTCACTGTTGAGAGAGCGAGAGCAAGAGTTGAAGGAGAGCAAGAGCAAGAGTTGAAGGAGAGCAAGAGCCAAGGAAGGAGAGTAAGGAGCAAGGCAACAGGAGAATTGCAAGAAAGAGGTAGGCCTTCTAATCCAATTTAGTATTTTCTAGGATGAATTTGTAGATTGTTAAATTGTTTAAAAATGAAAACTTGAATTTTTATTGAATGTTGAATTTTATTGGATTTAAAACTTAAAAAATGAATTGTTTTTTTCCTATTCCCATTTGGCATTTTTCCATCATTTATGTTAAAATTTGAAATTATTTCACACAATAACAGGATTTCATGTCTCTTTCTTTGTGATACCAGTTGAGATATTTAGAATAGCAAACTAAAGAAGAAGAGGGTTAAAGATCAAGAGAACTCAAGAGGAGAGGATTAAATGAAGAGAAGTGGGGAGTGAGAATCAACAGACTCAACCAAAGCCATCAAACCTCAGGAAATATGTCTTAAAATGTGAGCAGAGGGAAAGGCAGGCAGAACCACGAACATTTGCTCCCCATCAACAAATAACATTGCTATCATACACCTGCTTCCAGAGAAGCACTTTGTGGATAATGTATTGAACAAAAATGAACTGTGCCTATGTCTTTTAAAGCGCACACACAGAGAGGAAGAAGGAAGGAGGGCTGTGGCTACAGATCACTCCAGCATCCAGTTTCTGCTGATTCTGCTCCAACACATCATGGACAAACAAGTACAACTTCCACCCATGCCAGTGGTTTTGGAAGCAGTGGCACTGGATTAAGGCGTAGAACCATATCTGATTTCCTAGACGAAGGGTGTAGGAATGATGTGGATTCAAAATTTTACCGGTTTCTATATGCATGTGGGGTGCCATTCAATGTTCTTCGCTCACCTTATTGGCATGAAATGGTTTCTATCATTAATGATGCCCCCAAAAGATACAAAAGCCCTGGGTATGACAAGGCCAGAATCGTGGGTCTTGATCATGAAAGAGCTAAAATAAACAATTCTTTGGCTAGAATGACAAGTTCGTGGAATGAGCATGGGCTGTCCATTGTCTTTGATGGATGGACCAATGTAAAAGGAAAACCATTGATAAATGTTTTGGCTATGTCGGTTAGTGGTGCAGTCTTCCTGGCAACTTATGATTATTCAGAGAAATTCAAAATCGGCATTAACATTGCAGAACCATTACTTGATATAATTGAAAAGACTGGGCCATACAATGTCATACAGGTCATCACTGATAATGCTGCTAACTGTAAGGCAACAAGAGCAATTATTGAGGATAAATACCCCAACATTTTTTGGTCTGGGTGTTTGGTTCACACAATGAACCTTTTGATGCATGATATCATAAAAAACAAACAACCTCAATTCAAATGGCTTGGTGATTTGTACAAGAGAGGTAAAAAAATGATAAAATTTATTACAAATCATAGCAATACCCATGGGTTTTTCCGTACTCACTCCAAATTGGAGTTGTTGAAAATAGCAAAAACTAGATTTGCTAGCTATTACCTCACCTTCAGGCGCCTTTTGAAGGTAAGAGAGTCATTGGCTGCAATAGTATCAAGCCCACACTGGCAGCTATTAAAGGACAGGGCGGCAACAATAGTTGACAGGCAAGGTTTCGAACATGTGGAGGAGACTGCCCTTGACCATCTGTTTTGGGCACGTATGAGGGAAATTGTGAGTTTTACCAAGCCCATTTATAACATGATTCGCTTTGCGGATACCGATAAACCAGTGATTGGAGAGGTTTATGAGCAGATGGATAGCATGTTGGGGCAAATAAAAGATATTGTTAAGGATAATGATCCCAACTTGTATGCTATGATTCATGACCGTGTGTGTGCACGGTGGAATAAACTCAATGTTCCACTACATGCTTTGGCATATATCCTTACGCCAAAATATTACTCTCCATCTTGGTTGGGCCAACCTGCACCTGGAGGTGGGGTTAGGGTGAAACCTCACACAAATCCAGAGGTACAAGAGGGGTACATGAAGGCATTGGACAAATTGGTACCTAACAGGGAAGAGTGTGCTAGATTGCGCCTTGAATTAGGCAAATACTTCAGTTGCACTGCTAACTTTGGTTCTTTCCATGCAATGGAAGACAGGGACAGATTTGATGCTCTCACATGGTGGGAAGCATATGGCGGCATGGGACTTCTGCCAAAGTTGGCTAAAAAAGTTCTCTCACAGGTTGTGAACACTTCTTCTGCAGAGAGGTGTTGGAGCACCTATAGCTTTATACACAATGTGAGAAGAAACAGGCTGAATGAAAACCGAGCCGAAAGCTTGGTTTATGTGCATTATAACTTGAAGTTGTTGAGCCATTACTGTGATCGGGCAAATGAGGATCAATCATACAGAGTCTGGGACAACAACCCAGAGGATGATAATTTGGAGGACGACACGTTACATCTGGAAGAATTGGAAGCAGAACTTTATAGGGATGATGATGAAGCATCAGCAACACTGCCACACACAGGGCCAGTCCCACCATCTACTGGTAGCAGTGCGGGTGCCAGTGCCAGTGCCAGTGCCACTCCTCGATATCACACTATTGTTCCTTTGCAGATCCAGCCTCCACCTTCTAGTCGTGGTCGTGGTACTCTCGAGAGTACTAGAAGACCAACATTTCCTCGTGGCTCACAAAAATTAGACATTTCTCGTGGGCGTGGCAAGGGGCCAGCCAGATAAAATAGATTTTTTGTTTACTAGTCTTTTCTATTTGTTGTTGACAGTTGAACAGTTGAAACTTGACTCTTTCTGATTTCATATATTTAATGACAATTTAAGTTTGAAGTTTGAATTTGAAAGATGAAACTTTGAAGTTGGCATTTATAAGTTTACTGTTTACAAGTCATTATGAATTATGAATATGATGCTTCATGAAAGTTATATGGTGATCAATGAATCAATGATGATAAATGTTATATAATATCAACGATTATAAATGTTATATATTGAATTTTGAAATCAATGAATCAATGATGATAAATGTTATATATCAATGATGATAAATGTATATTGAATTTTGAAATCAATGAATCAATGATGATAAATGTTAGATATTGAAATTTGAAATCAATGATGATAAATTTTATATATCAATGATGATAAATGTATGTTGAATTTTGAAATCAATGGATCAATGATGATAAATGTTAGATATTGAAATTTGAAATCAATGATGATAAATGTTATATATTGAATTTTAAAAGCTTGAAACCTTCAGATTGATGATTTGCGAGACTCAAGAGTCAATATGTTGTATGCTTCCAACTCGTGGGCGTGGTTGATGAAGATTATAACTTCTAGATGATTGATGTTATATGATTCAATCTATGTTTTTATGTTTTTTATGTCTAATTCATCATTCTACATGTTTTTGTTGACATATATGCATCAAAATATAAAAAATATTAAAAAAAATATATATATATAAAAACGCTCCCGAAAACGCTCCGGACCGGAAGCTTTTAAAAATGGTGCTCCGCGCTTCGCTCCCGCTCCCACTTCCAAGTAACCTTGCATAGCACAAAACTGCCTATTTCCTTTCGCACTTCCAGCCTCCTATTTCTTAGGACACCAACTCCTTAAGACTGCACACAACCAATCTCCTAAATTCTAGCTCGCTTGTGATCTCCTATTTCTTAGGACACAAGATCTACGCTCTCCACAATCAAGGATACTCTCACACACTCGTGATCTATCTTGTCTCACAAACCTTGTGCACAAAACTATAATTTCTTGTTCCTTCGTCCTCCTCTTTATACACCCAATATGAACATGCAAGGAGGCCTAATTCTATTTTAAAAATCATGTTTTGATTGAGAGCTAACTGAGAGTTCTTCTCCTCCTTTCTCCAAACAACACTGGAGTTTTGAACTCGTCCTCTCTCCAATCAACACTAGAGACTAACTCGCTCTTCCTTCTGTAGTTAAACTGATGAATACTTCACTTAACTGAAGCTCCAACTCTACGCATGCTATCTTGATGATTATTCTAGTAAACTGGAAATAACTCATCCTAACTAAAGTCTAACTCATGAGCTCGCACTCATACTGGGAGAAGGAAAAATCGAGGTCTTCACTGTCTAAGGCACAAGCTAGAAGACCTTTACTTGCTTCATTTTCAACAGTATGCATTAGATAAATTTGTGTGGAAGAATGATTTGTTGTGGTACTTGTTGAGAAATTGGAGGGCTGATGATTAATTCAAATTCTCTTCTTGATAATTTCTTGTGAGCTTCCTTGAGTTACTTATGTCTTCTCTTTGTTATCTTATTTAGTCTTTCATCAAGTCAATTAGCAAAATACACAAGACACGAAATTAGGCTCCTAGAGCCAGGGCAAAACCTCTCTCTCTTGGAGAGAAAAACCTGCAAAGATTTCTTCTTATAGATCTTCAAATGACAAGTACCATGACCAAGACTCAAACCCTTGACCTAGAGATGCTTCCAAGACCTTGTCAACACTTCTTTGTATATTCACAACACTGATCCTTCTCCACTGCAATAGCTTGCACTGACCTGCACTGACACTAGAGAACTCGGTCTCTATCTTTCTTGATTCATTCTTGGTTACCCAACCTCTTCTTCATTTATTCAGATATTGAAGACAAGGTCACATGAGACCTTATACTTTACTTTGCACATCCATGAAACAATATTCCTTTCAGAAATATTACTTTCTTTTACATAATATAGATAGGAATGTAAATCACAGATTTAACTTCCTTCTATTCTCGCACTGTAATTCAGATATAGCCTTTAAACTCCGTATCAAACCAAACTTCAGTCTTTTAACTTTGCATCATATGAATATCTTCCTGTAGAGTGATCCGTATATCTCAGACCTTTCAGAGTGTATATTACTACGGATAAGCCACGGCCATTGCTACGTATTTAGTCACAAGATTGACCGCACTTTGTCCGCAGCTTCTTCTCATTAATACGCATTCATTGTATCCAAATAATACACAGAACGGATCTGCACCTTACACCTTGAACACTGCCTTTAACTCGCATTTATAAAAGACTTGTTCACATTGTAACCATCACAGATGCATTTGCAATTCCTCTCTGTATTAGGCCCACACTTATTCCTAATCTGAAGTCTGCAAACAAATATTTTTGCACTTCTGAGAAATTCGCATTCATATGACTTATGAAGTCTGCTTCTGTTTTTCTTCTTGAATCCGCAATAGTCATCCACAAAATTGTCCGTCGATCCTTGTTCTCAAATGGCCGACGATTAGTTTATATATATAGTGCATCTGTTCCTTTATTTAGGCCGACCACATAGTAGTCATTTAAGCCGACATGTGGGCTGGCTTGTAAGCCAACATCAGCCACCTTTATCACATATTTTTCCAGCATTTGAAAGAGAGTTGTTTTGACGGCTGTTGGAGCCTTTCTGCAACGAAGTTCATGACAAGGTATTGGAGCTTTTAAAGGTGACAATATTCTTCACATACATGACTCTAATTATACTTATAAACAGAAGACAAACCCTAAATGGACATCAAGAAGAAGTCCATTAACCTAAGATAAAATCTTGCTCACGAAACCCATGAAGCAAGTGCAACAAATATACAATTTATTATCTTTGTCTTCTTCTTTACATAAAATACATAATTACATAGTCAATATGAAGACCGACCTAGCTACACTTTTCAACTATACCAAGATTGCCTATACTTATGCAAGAATTCATAACTCAAACATAAGGTCCTTTTGGAATTGCACACGTCTCTTGAAGGAGGACGTTCAGGGTTTTTGAACACTTACCACAAGATCAAGAAGGATTTTTTTTTCTAAGAATGTCTTAAAGCTAATGTTCAAAAGCCTATGGCTAAATGTGTGATCTACCAAAGCAAGAAGGAAGAGACAATTAAGACCTGAGGCTCCTACAACCATTAGCCATATGCACTCAACGTTCAGAAGAATTTTCAGTGGATTTTATTATAGATATACCCAAGTCTGAAGGAAAAAATGTTACCATGGTAGTAGTGGAACAACTCACAATGTATGCCCATTTTTGCTCTATCTCTTATCCTTTTAAAGCAAATATAGTAGTTGCAACTTTCATGGAAGCAATTCAGAAGCTAAATGGAATCCTGGTGATTATTGCAAGTGAGATATATACAATTTTCACTGGAATTTTTTTGACTAAATTACTTTCTTGCTTGGGTACTCAATTGGCTCACAACTCCTCTTACCGTCCTCAATCCAATGGGCAAACTAAGATTGTAAATAAATGTCTAAAACAATATCTATTTTGCTTCGCAGTTGATAAATAAACAAAATGGGTGAAGTGTTTTCCCTTGAAAAAATGGTGGTACAACACATCCTTTCATACACCAACAAAAATGTCCCCATTTATAGCACTTTATGGATATCATCCTCCATCTATCACATCACCCTTGAGAAGGAAAGCAAAGCTTCACAAAGTGGAGAATTAAATAGAGCATCAACGAGAGGTTTTCAAACTACTGAAGGACAACTTGCTTATAGCACAAAATAGGATGAAACTACAGGTAGATTAACATCACAATGGAAGCCAATTTGAAGTTGGAGATTCGGTATTTTTGAGGCTACAAGCATACAAGTAATTGTCGCTGAGGCAACAAAAGGAGGACATTAATTTGGCTCCCAAGTACTATGGTACCTATAAGGCGTTGCAGAGGATTGGAAAAATGGACTATTAGAGTTGCCTCCATTTTCACATATACATCCAAGCTTCCATGTTTCTTGTTCAAAGAACTTAATCAGTGACAAGATCCCAACTCAAACTACCTGTGACAATTAATGAAGAAGGGAAAACCACACTAGAACCGGAAACAATCCTTGAAACCAGATTAAGCAGCTGTGGATTCAAGCAATTATCGAGTACCTTATCAAGTGGAAGAACCTACCAGCAGAACTACTTACATGGGAAGATGAATTCTTCATGCAGAAACAGCTGCAACTGATCAAGTGTTGATGGCAAGACTTGCTTCAAGGGAGGGGCATGTTACACCCTAAACAAAGCCCCATGCTAAGCATAAACACCAATGATAAGCCCTAGAAATTGAGTTATTACATAATACATTTATAATATTAAAGAAGTGTTGTCGGCTAGACCCTTTAATTATAATTGTACCCTTTGTCTTCTATATAGAAAGGAAACCTAGACTTAGAATCATCTCATCTTGTAAAAATGTTCTATTGAGAAAAAGAAGTTGCCCCATCGAAGTGGTTTATATTTCATTTTTATATTTATTTCACAACGCATGGAGCTAATTCTCTCGGTATTTTCAGGCTATTTTTCTGTTTGATGTCTAACAAAATCTTTTCAATTCAAAACATCTACATTTGCAGCTACATAATATGTTTTCACAACAAAAATTTCTTTAAGCAGGACTACTTGCAAACAGAAAAGAAACTACAGTTTCAGCAAATGGTATGATTTTTACTTTTGTATAAGTAGCAGAATTACAAGGTCTCAGTCTTTTCAACCAGATTATCCTACATTTGTTTTCTGTAAGAAACAATGTCTCTTTTGAAGAAAAAGTGATGCTAACTTAAAGAAGTGAAAACAGTATTTCACATGAAGACGCACCTTTGCATGCATGTATTCACTATAGTACTCAAACTTCAGGTACACTTCTCCAACACCTTCCACCAAATTAAGTGTCATTTCTGCAATATCAGAAGACTCGTCTGAAAGACCTAATAATAACAAGGGAAGCAGCTGTGGAGCATAAGTTCTAGGATCCACCACATTTTCATTACACCGAAGGTTTTCTGTGCCTTTGTTATCAGTTCTATATCCGAGCCATCCCGCAATATATACAAAAAATTTCTGAGAGAATACATAAACATTAGCCATTTACAAAACCCAGATAATATAGCTTGATCAGGAAATAAATATAAACAAAACAAGGTCCCAACACATAATATGAGTACTGCAGCAAATAATCAGGTTTAGAGATATGAATATCAAGAACAAGTGTCATCTCAAAGGAAACTTGTGTAATTCCTTTCCCTACAACACCATGAGTCCACTGCTGTTGTGTCACATAACAAGGCTGTCCAAGGAGATTGCTCCAAGACTTTGATAACCTCAATGAATCAGCTTTCACCAAAAACTCATTAGACCATTAAATATTTTTATGAACCACCTAAATGTTCAACATTCATGACTTAGCTTCCCCGCCCAAAACAATATCTAAAAGTGCAGGTAATATTAGCAATACAAATAAAAAATAAGGCATATTTCCAGACATACCTCACGCACTGCTATTGTTCGATCCAACCCTAGTACCCTTACAGCAGGAACCAATACATCTCCAACAATGCCAGCCGGCAATCCACATAAAACAACAGAATTGATAGCCTCAAGTGTAGCTATCCTTACCTGATCAAAAACATAGAACTAAACAGTGTTAAATTTGGTAGAAATCTCAAAAGACAAAAACACCAGCATTAGAGTTATTTTCCTTCTTTTCCAAGAGTGCTATGATTCTTGTCGCTTAAATATTGAGTACTGCTTATTGAAATATGTAACTAGGTTCGGTCTTCATAATGACATATGTAATCAAGATTTTATGTATTTGATGTAATGAGAAAAATAAATATATTATTATTCTTGAGGCATGGGTTTCATGCACAAGGAAATTTATTTTTAGGTCAAGTGCCCATTGACTGCTTCTAGGTTTGACAAAAAGTCATCTGAAACTTGAGTCATTGTCATGTATTGAAAACCCATTTGGGCATGTTACAAATTGTAAAGAAGAAGTCAGTTCAGTCGAAATCGAATCAGAATCCTCCAAGACCTTGTCAAAGTTACAAAAAGCAAGTCGGCTTACACCAGCATCAAGTTGGCCTAGAGACAGTTCAAGTCGGCCTAAAATCATGGACAGAAAGACTATATAAAGAAGACTTCGGCCACACCTTGGAGAAACACTTCACTCACTCATGTTCAATCACAAGAAAGAGGAAAAAGTGTGAAGTAAAGAACGAAAAAAGAAGGAAAGAAGATCAAGGTTTTTGGGATCAGTTTTGGGCTACTTCTCTCCACACGAGCGAAGAAAATTAGGGCTTCAATCTGCTGCAATAAGGCCGAGTTGCAGTAACATCGAAGTGTCAAGGGTTGGTGTCAACAAGGATTAGTTTGAAGGCCGAGTCCACTAGGTAGAAGAAGGAGGCATAACGGAAAAGGAAGATAGATCTCTCCATTATCCTCTCTCATGAGTGACCTATGGTTTTTGAAGCTAGGGCCATGCATGGGGATGATGCCCCAGAGATCCAACAAATTGCTATTTGCATATTGTCTCAGATTGCTAGTTCCTCTGCGGTAGAGACGAATTGGTCCACATATAGCTTCATCCACTCTATCAAGAGGAATATATTTTCGTTTACGAGAGCAGAGAAAATAGTTGTAGTGCACAATTCTCTGTGTCTTGCACATAGGAAAACACTAATGTATCAGAGGGGACCGGCAACACGATGGGATGTGGATCTAGAGGATAGTACACAAATAGACGATGAGGATGGACTACATGAGCCGCAACATGGTTTGGTTGGAGTTTTGTTGGTTACTCAGGAAAGTGACTCTGACTCAGATAGCGACATTCCCATTGATGGTCCTAATGACTTCATGCAGTAGATGGATGTAGAGGACCAGTCATTGAAATTGAGTCCTTGATGCTGATTTTATTTTCAGTGTTCATTATCCATTTTTAGTTTTCAGCTCTAACTTTCGAGTTGTGACACTAGATATTGATGACTTCAAACTGATTCTTGACTCCTCACTCTTAACTATTTTTGAGTTAGAGATTTTGAGTTAAATAAATTTTGAATTTCGTAATTTACTATTTTAGAGTTCAAACTTCAATATATAGTATCTAGTATAAAGTATATAGTATCTACTATACAGTATATAGTAATACTAATATTAATATATTGTATTTTTTGCATTCAATTTAGATTCTAGAATGATGAATTTAATTGTTAAATCAATCTAGATTGTAGAATGATGAATGATATGGATCAATGTATTTGAACATTTCATTATTGAATCTCATCGTATGGATGAATAATGAGTATGTCCTATGAATGATGTATGTATCAAAATGAATGATGAGGATGGATCAATGTATGTCATTATTTAATTCAATTATGAATTTAAATTGTGTGGATCAAATTTCAATGTATTACTATTTGAATATGCTTTCATTATTGAATATGACCTTGAATTTTATATATATATATATAATGTAATTAAAAATTATATACCCCGACGTCCCCCTGCACCCCCAAAATTTCCCCAAAATTTGAGGGTACTCCCACACGTCCCCCTGTGCATCTCCTCGCACCCGCATCTCCCCACACCGCGGTCTCGGTGGAACATTGTAGTAATATAGCAGCATAAGTCCAATGGCAATAAGAAACTGTAATCTATGGATGACACAATAATATTCCTGAATCTTATATTGATTTTAGATTCCACCAGTTTTGTTGTATTATTGCTAATATTAGGATAAAATATCTCAAAATGTTGATGATAGTAGCATCAGACAGGTACTACCACACAGGTTTAAGTGTCTAGACATGTGGAAGTCGTCCAAGGACCTTTAACCTTAGAAAATTACTTTAATTAAAGGAATTAGTAAATTGTTTTCCTTTTATAAGAAAAAGTGAGTTAACCTAATGATATGCAAACGTTATTTGCATTAGTGAATTAGATGAATTTCAACCGTTGATCTCAAGTGAAGTTGAGATCTAATCTTAACTGTCAATCACACTAGAGATTAGGGTTGTGGATTTGATCAATAACGCAAACTTATAAAGGAAAGGTTAGCCTAAGAGAAAAGGCACATCAAGTGAGCACCATACAGTGAGATAGTGAGATCTTATTGATTAGGTGGAAAAGGACATTCTCCCAAGTGTGCAGGCTAAGAAGAAAAGGAAACAAGCAGCAGTGAAGACAATTCCATCATCAAGAAATTAGGTGGAAATAGTACCAGTTTGCTTAGCACACCTTGCAAGAGCCAGGAGTACAGTTTGCAGGCCGTACAAACAGAAGAAAGGAAAGGATTGTGCGCAGGCTGTACAAGTCGTATGCAGGGTGAGAAGCAGCTGTGGATTGTACTCATCTGTATGCAGGCTAAGTGGACAGGGCACAGGCTGTACAGGCCATATGCTATCAGGGCAGTTGTACACGCAAGTGTGAGTCTCTTACAAGTGCTGAAGTGACCTTACAGGGCTGTGAAGGTGCTGTGATTTTTATGAGGACATACAAGGCCTGTACAGAACAGGAGAAGTGTAGACAGGATAACTTCAAGGGGCAAATTTGCCAGGTTTTCTTTGCTGTAATTTTTCCAGCAAAATTTTTCTTGTGGACCATTTTCCTAGTAAGAGAGCCCTTGTATGCAGAAGATTAAATTAAAGAAACAGCATATTTGAAGGGCAGAAATCTCTCTGTGCATGTGTAACATTGGCTCTATTTTGCTTCCACTGTTTAATATTTTATTTACCAGTTAAGATTCCAGCAGTGCTTTGATTCAGTGGAACTGCAGTTAATAAATTTAACCAAGTTATTTACTAGAACATAAATAGCCAGTAGTAAATTTTAACATAAAGTACATATGCCTAAAACTCTATTAAATGGGATGTTGCTTAAACCATGGTTGCTCATATTGCACAAAGGTTACTAATGGTTATATTTTGAATGTCCAAGGTAATTTATATGGCATTTTTTAGCTATCATGGTAGGTGGATCCCTGTCAAAGCCCTTTATGGTAATCAGTCCACTCCTCACAAAGCATACTATGTCAGGGCAGCTCCTTGCTGTCATGATGTCTCTCTTTTGAAGCCATTATGGCAGGAGAGCTATGTGTGCTTGAAATGATTCACGAGTACCTTTACAGCCACAGAATAATCATTATGGTTGCACTAGGCACCTACTTGATATGGTCATATGAGTATTACGTGTGAGAGATTGTTATGAATATAATTTATATAAAAATAATATAAATAATAATAATAATAATCATAATAATGATTAGTACAGAGGAGGCATATCTCTAAGGACATCACCATTCATGAAGGGGAACCTACCTAAATATATGAGCAGGCCCTCGTTTTTAACAATCATACCAATGTAACGAACAGAGAATTGCGATATAAATGTATAATCTCTAATGTTTAATTGTAAATTGGTTACATCATATTATTTTTTGTCCAATAGGTCTAATTTTTCCATTATATTTGACTCAGGAATCACCAATTGGTTTGCAATTTTAGGGTTTATATAACTTTTTTTTTTTCAGCGGGCGAGATAGAAATAACATCTTTTCCTACAAGATTCCCTTTAATTTTAATTATCCATTTCTTTTAAGGTGTGATTCTTCCTTTCAGCTACACCATTTTGTTGTGGAGTATATGGAACAGTATGTTGCAATTGAATGCCATGCTCAGTGCAAAAGTTGATAAATTTGTTGTTAACATACTCTCCTCCATTGTCTGATCTTAACTTAAGAATTTGATGTCCAGATTGTTTCTCAACAAAGGCCTTAAAGACCAAGAACATGTTAAGAACTTCACTCTTGAGTTTTAAGAAGTATACCCAAGTGCGTCCGGAAAAATCATCAATGAAATTTAAGAAGTACTTGCAACCAAAGAAAGAAACAAAAGGAAGTGGACCACATAAATCACTGTGCACAAGCTGCAAAGGGGTTGAAGCGTGCCAAGGGGCACGTTTGTCAAAACTATCCCGATGATGTTTTCCGAGTACACATCCAGAGCAAACACCATCTCGACAAGATACCATACAAAGACCTGTCACCATATTTTCTTTACATAGAGTTTGAAGAGAGTGATAGTTTAAGTGACCAAATCGCTCATGCCAAAGTTTGCTCACTTCATCATTATGAGCAACAAAAACGAAGGAAAGACATGATGACCCAAATTTGTCAAAATTATACAACCTTGTGGAATCATCAGCAATGCCAGTAGCTAAAATAAGTCTAGGATCTTTGAGGTCCTTGATTACAACATCATGAGGTGTGAATTCTATTGTTTTCCCTTCACTTGAATGAGTTATCTGATAAACAGATAAAAGGTTGCAGGACAAGGTAAGAACACATAATACATCATTACACTGACCATTATCTAGATGAATGGTTCCAGATCCTACAACACTAAGAGATCTATCATCACCAACATAAATATTTTTGGTGTTACAATCATTTAAAGAAGAAAACATGGCTTTATTTTTGGCCATGTGGTAAGAAGCTCCAGAATTAGAAGAAGAAGATACATTTAATGCATAAACAGATCTTGATGCTTGACAACCACAAGCAAAAAGTGTCATTCCTGAAGATGAAGTTGAAGAGTTCTCCAAATTGATGTGGTGCTTCTTCATTGTCGCTTCCTAAGGCTTCCATCTTCTTAAAACATTTGGACTCTACATGGCCATCACGATTACAAAACTTGCAATGTCTATCTGTTTTCTTACCTTTGTTTTTATTTGCCTTATCAATTTGGTGAGTTGCTTTTTCAGTTTGCAGTTGAAATTGCTTAAGACCCTTGTTTGGTTTAGGACCATTCTTTTTAGGATATTGCTTCTTGGGATTCTTTTGATATGGTTGTTGTTGCGTTGTTAAGGCTTTCTTAGAAGAGGTTCAAGTATTGGTAAGACCAACGTGTAAGAGTTTTTCTAGTTCTCTTATCAAAGGATCGCAAAAGGCATCAAAAGAGGGGGACTTGTAGGTTGTTCCTTGAGAAATGAGGGCTTCTCTAGTGGAATGGAAGGTGGACACAAACACAGAGTATGCAGGTCCAAGCTTAGCAAGAATGGAATAGATAAGGCTACCATCTTCCTTTTTGACCTTACAACCTTCTAAAAGAAGTCTAAGGTTCTTGAATTTGGACAAAAACTCTTCAATAGAGGAGAAATTATTGGGGTCCAAAGTAAGCAACTCATTTTCAAGCTGGTGGGCTCTAATTTCATTTTGAATGCCAAAAAGAGTATTTAGCTTTTTCATAACTGCATCAAAGGTGTTAATTTCTTGGATATAAAATCGAAGATCTTGAGCAATGGACATTCCTATCAACCCTCATACTTGATCTTGTTTATTTTCCTATTTAGCGGCTTTATCTCCATCGGTAGGTTTAGTTTCTTGTCCTGAGGCTATTCTATAAAGCCCTTTACTTCTAAGTAAATCTATCATGTAGGATAGCCATTGGAAATAATTGGTGTTGTTAAGAATAACCAGGCATGCAATTTCCATTTTTTTTTAAACTGAAGCTGAAAAAGCTAAAACTAACTTCACCAATGGAAAGATCTCGAAAAATTAGGCTAGTTAAAAAAAAACGGCTCGAAAAACAGCTTTCGGATGAAGAAGTTATGTCTTTTTGAAAAAAATGTGTTGTAGATGCCAAATAATTACATGAAAAGTTGAAAGTTGATGATAAAGTTCTACTTTTAAGAAAAATCCCCCCCTTTTCAAACTTAATACAATAACCTCAATTTTAAAAAAAACTACTTTATGTGACCCACTTTTATAAATAAGTGAGAGTCACTTTTACAATGTTACTTTTACATATGCTTTTGAAATAAAACCCTCTTTTTAAAACCGACAACTTGCCAAAGGGCTTTATAAGTAAAAGTAACTGAACAAAAAACTTTTTACAAAAAGAAGCTTGAGAGAGAGACTTGAACCCAAGACCTCTATTCTCATAAACTAACTTTACACCAAGTGAGCTAGTAAAAGGATTTTGTAATTGTTTGAAAGGAGAAAGGGGTTTTTTTTTTTGCTCTTCGATGTACGTGCTTTTTCCTACCAAAAAACACAAAAAATCCGTGCACAAAAGAAACGAAATGCAAGCCTTACGACAAAACGTTAGATTTTCAATTAGCCTTACCAACAACTATCCTTTTTTCTGCTATTTCTGATTTCTCGAGATTGCACAAAGATGCGGGGAAAGAACATACGTAGCAAAAAAGATCTCGTCTTCCTGTTTCTGATTTGCCGAGATCGCACACAGCGCAGAGCAAAGAGCATACACAGAGAAGAGGGTATAGATCTGGCATATAAAAAAAACTATAAACCGAAATAAATAGAACGATTAATAAATATAACTGCAAAAAAGATACTTTATACCTCCAGATCTAAAATGGCATAACTCGGGCAACCGGAAACCTTTTTGCATGAAACGAAAAGGGTTCATCACTGTAAAAGACACGTCGGACACAAAAGAGCATTTCTCCCGGCCCAAAACTGGTCAGAACTAGTAGATCTGGAAAACGACAGTAGCATGCAGTCAAACCGGGTTTGGATTTGGATCAACAACAGATGCGGCCCTCAAAATGGCTCTGATACCATGTAGGGATTTATAGGGTAAGTTCCTTAGATCAAACACCAAAGGTCACTGCTCACAAACAGACCACAAATCAGTACACCAGTATTTGACGTGGTTAAAACCCTCGAAGAGGGAAACAATCCACGGCCTAAGCCAACGCAGCCACTTCAAGCAATTTATTAATATAAAAAGAAAATTTAAATACGTTTCTCTCATAAATGGTTACCGGACAAATGACCCTCCATGCCCTTTAAATAGAGATCATGAACCAATCGGTTGTTAAGCCATGGATCAAGTGTCGATAATACCAAGGAGAGAGTGAACTGTCGGGTTACTACAAATAGTGACCATCGGATTATAAGTTACAAATGTACATAGTAAAGAAACACACTTTACCTAACTCTACGCTAGACCAAGTTATACTTAACTATTTCCTAAGTGTTGGAATATCCTAACAGTTTTAACTCTTATATATATATATATATATATATATATATATATATATATATATATATATATATATATCATAGTATTAAAAATCGATCAGTTTGAACCGATAATCGGTCAAACTGATCGGTTCATTGCTTGACAGGGTCAAACTGGCACAAAAATCAGGTGCAAGGTCTGGTTTCACCCAAAAATAAAAAATAAATCGGTGTTAACCGACTGGTTTATGGTCGAACCGTCCGGTTTCATCCTAAACTAGTCGGTTCACTGCCAAGGCCACGGCGAACCCACACGCATGGTTTAAGAAGGTTCCAAGGTGTTTTGGAGGGAAATTAAAGGTTGTTTCCCTCCAAAAACACCCTCTCCAACCCTTTAAAAGGAGCTCACCCCCCTCATTTGCCTCACACATCTCATTGGGAGCTTTTGTGAATTTGATTGGGAGCTTGGAGAGTCTTGAGTTTTTGCTGGAGTAGTGGAACAACGGAGAGTTTGAGCTAAGTAGTAGCCATCATGCTTCCAAAAGCCAAGGATACTGCATGTGCTCATTGTGATATGATTGATGGCAAAATGATCTGCAAATATTGCCAAAAATCTATCGCAGGAAGGGGTATTTACAGGTTCAAGCAACACTTGGTTGGGATAAGAGGCCAGATAAAGCCATGTGGAGCACCAAATGAAGTAATAAGGCATATTAGGGCAGAATACCTTCAGAAGTTTGAGACTCAAGTCACTGAACCAATAGAGAAGTTTGTGACTCGAGTAGTTGCAAATTTTGGGAGTAGAAATTCAACCAACTGAGTTTGATCATGATGAGATGTTTATGTTGAGATTTTGAAGTGTTGGGGTAGCATTGGATGTGCTCTAACTCCCAAAATTTGTGGAGGGACTAGAGTACATGAAATCTCCAAGACCCAGAAAGCAATTTAAGAAATTCCATCCTGTTTAAGAGATATTTAATTAATTAATCTTTTTAATTAAGGGCCCTAAGTCTAAATTAGGAAAATTAAAAGATTAAAGTTAATTAAATTAAACATGTGATGAAAATGAGTTACATCACACGAATCAAGCATCTTCTAATCTTAGCCGTCGATTCAAGATTAGATCACGACCGTTGAAGTTTCAATAAGAAAAGTATAAGAAGAGGGCTTGGAGTCAGTTAGAGAACACACACAGTGGTAGAGCACTGAGACTAAGTTGAAATTCTAGGGTGTGGTTTGCTAAGAATTTCGGAAGTATTTCAGCCGTAGCGAGGGGTAGTAATGGCGAAAGGGATGGTTTGATCCCAGGCCAAGAGTGCAACAAGAGGCAGAGAAGTGGCAGACTGAGTAGCACAGAGGAGGCAGCAGCTACGCAGAGCAGCCATAGCCCAGCAGAGGCAGCGCAGAGGCTTCAGAGGCTACACAGGGCTGATGCAAGCCCAGAAAGGGTAGCGCAGGGGCTGCAGGAGGCCAGCAGGGCTAACGTAGGCCCAGCGAGGGCAGCGCATGGATAGCGTAACCCAATCAAGGGTGACGCAAGCCCTTCCTAAGCAGCGCAGGGGTTGACGCAGGCTAGCAAAGCTTACGTAGAGGGCTTCAGAGCAGCACTAGGGTTTCTGAAGACTGAAAAGGGCTAAGTTCAGAAGTTTAGCTTGAGGTGTGAATTAGCTTTCCTACTTTTTCTGCCTCAAGAAATCGAGGTATAGTTGCAGATTATTTATTTTCTCTGTCGGGTTAACCAGTTTGGTGCCCAGATTTGTTGTACTTAAACTCTACTTAATAATTAAACCCTCCAGCAACTAGAATACCGAAATTCCCGCATTGGATTTTTCTGGGGACAGTTGTCCAGAAAATCCTTGTGTATCACTTTGTCATTGTGCATGTATTCAGTTTAGATCTGTATGTGTAGGTTGTTAATGTATTTACTTCGATGTTAATGTTGAATATTTCACATTAATAACTTGATGTAAGTAGGAGAAGTAAATATGAAAATTAACAGTAGAGTTTCTGTTTGAGATATTTAGAAATTTTCACAATTTCGAGTGATAATGTTGATCACTAATATCATATATATAGATTTGTAGTATGCCAATGACCCCATAGGTTGTAGGCCTTTTTTTGAACTCTAGAGGCCATTTAGAGTCTCATTGATTATATATTTTGTTGCTGATATGTATTGCACTTGGTGTCATTTTGATATTTTCACCTTTACATGGTATATATATATGAACAAACTTTGCATTTATTGTTCGAAATCATGGTTTTAGATCTTAAAAATAGTTTGTTTTCACTAAAAAATTAATTATTTCATGTGTTTTTTTAAAATCGCTCATTTACTTTCTAACCAAGCATAGTTTGAATGGTTCCAATTTGAAAACCTAAGTTTATTAGGTGACCTGGATGCCACCGGTTCCACTTTGTACTTTGAGGATATATATATATATATATATATATATATATATATATATATATATATTCCTTTCTTTCTTTATTTTTTCAATGGCCAAAGGTCTAACGACAGGATGAAGAATCTCCAAACAATCTTTCTGTGGCTAAAAGCCTCAATCGCAACGACAACGAACTTGCAGAAGAGTTGATGGGGAAAGGCCGGATCAGACTAGCTTTAAGCAACGGTTGAGCTACCAGAGGATCGAACAACTTTGATACCACTGTAACAAACAAGGTTCTTACTTTGCAATAATCTTCAGAACACTTGGAATACGAAAACATCCATTGAGGAAAGATTTAAATAATTATTAATATATTAAAGAGTGGAATAAGATAATGAGGGCCCACCTATATACTAAGCAAGTGCCCCTTCGTGAATGGTGATGTCCTTAGAGACATGCCTCTTCATTAACTAATTATTATTTAATTTACTATTATTATGATTATTTATTTTTATTATTTTCATATATTATATTCATAGCATCTCATATCACTTGTATTCAAACATTTCTATGTAGATATTATTGTCCTATAAGGGATATTATTATATTCCAGATATTCTAAATATCCCGTTGCGTATACGAACCCTATTTGTTACACTGGTATCAAAGTCGTGTTCTTTGCTCTCGACCATTGGCCAAGCTTTTACCACATACTCGAAGATTTTCGAGTTTCTCATATAATTTGACAATCATTTTGATTTTGGCCTTTAGCCATAGAAGTTGAAGTTGACTTTTGATCATTACATTAAAAAAAGGCCATTGGCCATTGACAAAAAAGAAAAATTAAAAGTATGTATATATTTATATATAAATTATAAAAAAAGGAATATATTAAAAAAATAGAAAAGAAGAATTTAAAAAATCGTAAAAAAGGTCAAAAAATAAAAAAGAGATTATAAAAATAAAATTTAAAAAAAAACAAAAACAAAACCAAAAGGTTATGCACACAACCCACTGTCGATGGTCGCCACAGCAGCTGCTTGCAACCAAATGCCATGTCCATAGACACCACCACAAGCAATAAGACAATGCCACTATGCAACCTTGGTCTCAGCCATTATTCTACATACCATAGCCACTGTCGTGACCATCGTCACTGTAGTAACCTCGTTGCCTGTCCCCCCCTGTTGACGCCACCTTGCCCCGTTGTTGTATGTTTCGCTGACAATCCATCTTGTTCTTATTCCCCGCTAACAATTCCATATCCCCTCCAACTGACATAATCATTGATGAAAATGTCGTGGCCAGCCAACGTATCAGGTTAACACAAAAATCAAAATTCAAGGTTAAAGTAATAGAGACCTGACATTTCTTTACCAATGAATATAAGTAAATAGAAGGGAAAAAAATAAAAAATAAAAAGAAAAAGACAAATGGTAAATTAAAGGTAAAGTGTCAAAAGTTGCACAAATTTTCGTTATTCATTACAAGATATGAATTAGTGATACAAGATAAAGTATTGAAAAAGTCAAAAGGAGAAGTAAAAGTCGTGTGAGTGAGAAAAGTGAAAAGGATATCAATCTCAAAATAAAGTTTTTCAAAGCTTGATAAGAGGGAACTTTATTACATATAAAAAAAAAGATGAAGGGAAGATAAATATATTAAGGTTTCTTTTATATATAGATAAGAATTAAAAAGATTTTTCCAATTCAAAATTTTAAAAGGAGTTGTACTTAAAAGGGATTTTAAGGATTAATAAAGTTTTAAGATTTGAGGAAAAAAAAAGGAGAAACAGAGAGGTTACTTTTAAAACCCTAATCTTATCTCGAAAAATCAAAATGGAATCAATCGTAAGGAATGGAGTCTAAGTTGGAAATGAAAGAAGATCTTCAAGAACTTCATTTAACTATGCTTCAATATTATTTAGAATTAAGGTAACTCTTACAAGGAACGATATTAGTATTTCTATCGCTCCTGGTGACAATAACAATCATATAAGGCCAAAATTTGCTAACCAATTGGTGATTCCCAAGTCAAATATAATTGGAAAATTAGACCTCTTGAACAAAGAGCAATATGACATAACTGACTTGCAATTAAATATTGGGGATTATACATTTATATCGCAATTCTCTGTTCAATCCCTATGGAGTGATCTATTTAACATCATTCTACGTTCACCCTAGATGGAATCAGTAGGGTCGTTCATTTTAAATACAAAGAAAAAGTTTAAAACATTCTCCTACAAGAAGAAAAAATAACGCTACAGGATGTTACATTGAAACTAGATTCAGTAACACCAGAAGATATAAAAGGTGTCTCAAAAGTAATCCTTCAAGAAAGTCAAAAGTCAATGCAAAATATGCAGAAGAAAGTTGACAAAATTATTGCAGACAAAAACGACGAAGCTACTTGTCTCAAGGACTAGAGCGAGAAATTCCTGGCGCAAATTAAGAAGCTTAATTCGGATAAGTAATCATTGAAAAACAAATCAGAAGAACTTATCACGCAAGAAGTATCAAAGTCTTTAAATGTTACAGTCCAAGTTGAAGAAAAATGAACAAATACAGATCCAATCAATACCACAACTCAAAAAGATGACAAATCAGTTGAAGTAAAAACATATTCAGATGTTGTAGTTCAAATGGTGAATATTCCAGGTGAAGATTTTCTAACCAACTCAACAACATCAGTACCGGAAGTAAATTAGGAAATTGCCACACGCATGATAAGGGAAAAATAAATCACAAGAACTCCTTATCGACACCCAAATCACAAGATCAGATATCTCAATCAGTTTTCTTATCTGTATCACTCAGAACAAAAACAATAGATTTATGTTCCCAAGAATATTGATGTATGCACAATCAAGTCTTATGATAAAAATTTATCCCAACTATCAAATATTTGCGCAATTCCACACAAAATTGATTTAGGATGGTTAGACCCCCTCTCAGTTTGACAATTTTACTTAACACTCAGAGGATCCTATCATCTTGTATCATCAAAGCTGACAAATCAAACAACTCTGAAAGATACAAATAAATTAAAAGACAAAGAAACAGATGTCACGTTTCATTAGCAATAAGTTTTGAGGGCAAAGCTTTCTAAAGAGGAAGGCAATGTTATGGATATAATTTATACAAAAATAATATAAATGTAAATAATGATAATAATAATAATAATCAAAATAATGATTAGTATCGAAGAGGCATGTCTCTAAGGACATAACCATTTATGAAGAGGCACTTTCCTAGGTATATCAGCAGGCCCTCATTTGTAACAATCATACTTGTATTCAGACATTTCTATATAAATATTACTATCCTATAATGGATACTATTATATTCCAGATATTATGAATATTCCATTGTGTATACCAATGAGATTCATTACAAAGATGTTGAGTGTATTGGCAACTTGTTGAGTATGTGTTGTCATTAATGTCAACTTAAGGGGGAGCTTGTTGAACATGTTGTCATTGATGTGTGTTGCCATGGCTTGCTGAGTGTAAGTTGTCTAGCTTGATATCATCGATGGAGTTGCACATTCCATCTTTGAAGGCATTCCTTCTTTAATGCCTTAGTCCAAATCAGAATACAAAGTATACAATTATCTAGCTTGCTCAAATACCTTTCCAATGGTATACGACACTTTTTCTAACTCCCACAGATTGAGAAGAAAATTGGGTTTAAAGTGAAGTAGTGCAAGCAAGGTTCCAGCCTGCTGACAGTTCCAGACCTGCATGTGTGTGAATCGCAGGCCACACACTGGTTCAGTGCGAGTCACTACCAACCAGATGTGCTCGGACTACTATATTCCATTTTGTTCTCGTCTTTTGATTTATTCCATTCAAATGTGTTCGAACTACTATATTCCATTATGTCCTAGTCTTTTAATTTATTTCATTCAGATTTGTGCCCGAACTACTATATTTATGAAAATGTACATCCACAATTGTTAAAATTGGCAACTAGGACCAAATTCCACATTGGGATAGCTCATTTGATAGAGATGATGATTGCATTAAATTCCTCTTTTCGAGAGGATCAAAATTTATCTAAAGATCATCTCATTCGGACAAGCAGAAGTGTGATTTTGAATTTATGCCCACACATGTGCAAATTGTTCAGGTCGGCCTCAGCTAAATGTAGGCTCAAGATGCCCAATGGACATGTCTCTTCACCCACAAGAAATTGTATAAATAGAAGTGACCTCACATGTCATTTGACAGCATCATCACTCACACATTCTTCTCTCTCTTCATCAGATTGGTTCATACAGTTATTGGGCAACCTCTCTCTCTGACACGCATGGCAAGGAGGACGAGTTTTTCTGGGACATAATTGCAAAACCAAAATTGCAAAATTTCAAACAATTTGACCAGCGTTGACAGAATTGATTTTGACTAGTTTTGATTGCAGTTTTTGGAGTAGGATTGTGATTTCCTTAGGCCGCATTGACTAACACAAAAATCAAGATTTTCAGGGTTGTTTGACCTGCGTTGACCGCAGGTCTGTTTGATCGCAAGTTGACCGAGTTTGACCATAAATTTTTTGACTCTTTTGGGTTTACTTTGACCAATGCTGGAGGTCGAGTTTGACTACCTTTGACCGAGCTTCAAAGGAGGTGTTTCATTGTTGTTATTACCATCATTGACTTTCTGGTTAGGGTTGAAGTTTGACTGCAGTTGACTACAGAATTTGACAATGCTAATTTGACTTGGATTTGGGCAAGTCAATTTGATTTTATACTCTCTCTCTACTGAACTTTTGAATAATAATAAGAAGAATTGATCAAAGGGTTTTCCCCACATTGGGGTTTTTCCCTGGCATCCGCCAAATCTGGTGTTCTCTTGTCTTCGCTTGTCTTTCGCATTTTGTTTTATGTTCTATCTGCATTTACTGTCAATGTGATTAAAAGTTAATGTGATTGCTACTAGAAATAATTGGAAATTGTCATTGGGTTGCTAAAGGAACATTGAAGTAAATTGTGCTAAGCATAGAACATATCATTGTTAATGTTATGAATATAATTCATAACAAAGTGAATAAATACAAATAAATGTAATTACTAAATAGTCAAATAAAGATTACATTAAGTAGTCATTAAGTTAGTGAAAAGGCATGTCTAAAAGACATGCCCAGTCATGAAAGGCCACCTGCCTAGGTATATAAGCAGGGCCTCATTGTAATATTTATGATCACTTATACATTTTTATATAATAAATTATTATTACAAATACCTCTTGTGTATTTTACAATTAAAGTCAACAAACCTACAGATTTGTTGCTTCAGTGGTATCAGAGCCATGCTGCACAATATAGTCTCACGAGCCTATGAACATAGTTTACGAGCCTATGAACATAGTTTACCGTACAATGTGCCATTACGTGTAGATCCTGAAGAAAGTGAGCTAATTAGACAAATTCAAGAAAAGCTTGAGCAATTAGAAAATTCATGTGCAGAAGCTACAACATGTTTTAAGAAAAGTTATGTGGAAATCCATAATAAGGAAGAAGATGTTGATGAGAATGATGAATATGAAAAAGATATCGATCCTGATGGGGATGAAGATTATGAAGATCAAGGTGATGATTCAGATGAAGATGATGTGGATGAGGACTATCTTGAGAAACAAGAAAATGAACAATATCATAACTATGAAGAATCTTCTAAAATGAAAGATGGTAGAATGTTTCGTGTAGATGGCCATGAAAATATTAAAGATCCAACCACACAAGAAATTGTGCAAACAACTTCCAACAAAAACTTGGATGGAAAGAACAAAGACGTAAGCAAATTTGATGAAGCCCTCATTGAAACCTCACAGATACAGGAGGATTATGAAAATACCACTTCCGAAAGGAAATTCGTTGAAGATGTAGAAATGATCATAGATGCTATATCTTCATTGAAAGAAAGGGCAGGATCAAGTCATTATGCAATCTGTAAATTCTTGCAAGTTAAGTATCATGATAAGTTGCCACCCAACTTTAAAAAGATGCTCAACAAGCAATTTAAAAATATGAGTGAGTAGGGTAAATTGACTAAGGTGGAGGCTTTGTTTAAGCTGTCGGATGAATTGAAGAACCAAAATAAAGCAGAACTTAAAAATACTAGTAAGATAGTTGCTACTGACAAGGGTGCTAAGCCAGCTGAAATTGAGACCGAAAAAACTAGAGCCAAAAAGAATAAAAAGAAAAAATTCAAGCAACAGGAACCTCTAGAAGAGAGAGACAAAGAAGAAAAGGTTTCAAAGGAAAAGAAGGAACGAAAACCAGCCAAGCCCAAAAAAGAAGTTGAAAAAGAAAAGATAAATGAAAAAGCCAAACCTGACAAAGGCGTGAAGAAAGAAAGCACAGAAAAAGACACATCGAAGAAGAATACCATGGAAAATGAGAATAATGAGGGGTTGTGGGCCCTGTTGCCTTCCACACATGCGATCTGTCTCGGTGTTTAAAACCAACGGTTGCCACTGCGATCTCTCTAGGCGTGAAACCAATGACTATCGTTGATCCCAACATGTCTGACAGATCGGTTAAGAGGCATCACATCGATCGTTCAATAAGTCAACAACGATATGGTGTTGTGCGGAATAAAACGACAGATGATACGGTGCGTCGATTTAAGTGCTCAAAGTTAAACATTTACGGAAGGGTTTGGATCACAGTCACGTTGAAATTCGGGTTACAACGGACAGGTTGTTGTGGTTATACGAGCAACCACTGGTCGCTGGTCATGATCGTCCGCCCCCGTGATATCGAGTTAGGGCACATTATCAATTTCTTGACCAAATCTGAAGAAGAGGTGCCCGAGAACAAAAGGCTAGCACAGCGTCTGATTAATGAATGGAGTCGATTTATCTATGGAAAATCTACCGATTATGTTTCTCGTCTAGTGTTGTCTTCATTTTTTTTACTCCATCGTTTTGCGTGGTCTCCGTCGGGTATCAACAATCGTAACTCATTTAATTAAAAAAAAAAAAAGTGGTAACCCATTTAATTAAAAGTTGTAACCCATTTTATGTAGCGTTTGAATCGAATGTGGTATCAGGTTATACGACATGATGTTTAAGTGATACCGTGTGATATATAGAATGATTAATCAAACCCATAATCATAATTAGTAAATTTATATAATCATAATTAATTAATTTTATTAATTTGATTATATAATTTAATTAATTCAATATATATATATATATATATATATATATATATTATTAAAAAAAGAAAAAAATTCCATATTACTCGGGAGCTATAGTAATGAGATGATTGACGAGTTATACATATCAATTTGACAAACTCAAGATGAAGAAATTTTCAGCAATTAAGCTTTGAGGACAAAGCTTTTCGGAGAAGAAGGCAATGTTATGAATATAATTCATAGCAAAGTGAATAAATACAAATAAATGTAATTACTAAATAGTCAAATAAAGATTATGTTAAGTAGTCATTAAGTTAGTGAAAAGGCATGTCTAAAAGACATGCCCAGTCATGAAAAGCCACCTGCCTAGGTATATAAGTAGGACCTCATTGTAATATTTATGATCACTTATACATTTTTATATAATAAATTATTATTAGAAATACCTCTTCTGTATTTTACAATTAAAGTCAACAAGCCTACAGATTCGTTGCTTTAGTTAACTAAAATTAACATGGTATCAGAGCCCAGGTGAAGACAAAGCTCAAGCGAGAGAGAGAAAAGCAATCACCAAGAAATATTTGTTGGGCAAGGACAAGCTTCAGTGGCTTCTACATCTTACTTCAAGACTGAGGATAAGCTCAATGATAAATATGACTATCATGCATCGAAGATGTCTTTAGACTTGACTTTCGAAGAGAATGTTCTCATCGATTATGTGCAGGGAAATGTGGTGGAGCCTCATTCAAATGCACTGGCTGCTACTAAGACAAATTATAAGAAAGGTGAGGTCAAAGCTAAGAAGATCATCAGAGACTCCATTCAAAAACATTTGGTTGCTTACATTTTTTATATAAGAACATCTAAGGAGATGTATGACAAGTTGGTTGGGATGTTCAAAGCAAACAATGCAAATCAAATCCTCTTTCTCAAGAACAAGTTGAAGGACATCAAGATGGATAGAGGGGAGTCTATCCAATCCTACTTCATGAGGATTACTGAAATCAAGAATGATCGTTTATCTATTGGAGAATTTGATTCTCATAGGGAGCTTACTCTTATTTCCCTTGGAGGTCTCCCATGAGCATGAATGTTTTTAACACCACTATTCTTAACAATGATAGGATTCTTGGTTTCGATGAATTATTGACTAGATAAACTCAAGAAGAGGCGAGGATGATGGAGAGAGACAAGCCTTCAAATGGAAATGAACCCACTGCATTCTATGTTCATGATAAGACGAAGAACAGTGTTGGTCCAAAGAGACAAGGTCAAGGATTCAAGCAGGGATTCAAAGAAGGAAGTAAGGGAAGATGCAACAATTGTAACAGGTTTACCCACTATGCTAGAGAGTGCCCTCATAAGAAGGATACTCCACGGGATGACGACAACAACAACAATCGCAACAATCTCAAAGTCAATGGAAACCAAAGGAATAACAGGTTCAACTACAAAGGAAATAGGAATGCTGTCGTTGCTCGATATGGAAATGGTCGACCTCCCAAAAGGTCAAGAAACTCCAGGTATGAGGAAGCTAATGTTGCAGATAAACAAAAATAAATTTATCTTATTTTTGCCCTCAATACTACCTCTCCTCCGAACACTTCGGATAATTGGTTGATTGATAGTGGTGCCTCGAGGCACTTCACTGGGTACAGGGAAGCCCTCTCTAATTTGATTGGAAAGAAGACTAATTTGGAGATCATACTTGGAGACTATGCTACCTAACCCGTGAAAGGGATAGGGATTGTCACTCTTCACTTCAATCAAGGTCAAATCCTTCATCTACAAGAAGTATTGTATGTACCTGACTTGAAAAAGAACCTGGTATCAATTTCTGATATGGAAGATAAAGGCGTTAAGCTAACATTCGTTGATGGGATGGTACGTGTTTGGCAAAGGAACCCGAAATATACATTTACACTTGGATTTAGGGTACAAGGTCTCTATCAGGTTGGAGGAAGTCCTTTGGGAGCTATGACTTGCGATACTTCTCTTTAATCTGAATTATGGCACCGAAGATTTGCTCACCTTCATTATAAAACCTTCACAGGTATGCCTAAATTCAACATAAATCATGAAGGTGTTTTGTGTAGCTGGAAAACAAACAAGGGGACCATTCCCCTCAAGCGAAAGTCAAATTGCCGACATTCTTCAATTGGTCCAGTCTAATCTATCTGGTATTTTCCCGTAACATCATTGGGAGGATATTTATACTATCCAATTTTTGTGAATGACTTCTCTTGCAAAACATGGATCTATTTCTTGAAGAAGCGGGATGAAGTGTTCAAATGGTTCCGTTCTTTCAAAGCCTTGGTCGAAAATCAAACAAGGAAGAAGATCAAAATATTGAGGACCGATAATGGAACCGAATATGAATCAAACGAATTTATGACTATTGTAGAGAGGTTGGCATTAAGAGGGAGACCACTACTGCACATACTCCTAAGCAAAATGGAGTTGCCGAAAGGAAGAATCGAACCATCATAGAAGCTACCTGTGCTATGCTTCATGACTAAGGACTACCGAAGTTCTTATGGGAAGAAGCTGCAAACACTGTCATATATGTTAAAAATAGGTGCCCGCATCAAGCATTGGAATTCAAGACACCTGAAGAAGTTTTCACCAGTAAGAAACCTAATGTTTCTCATTTTAGAATTTATGGTTGTCCCGTGTATTTTCATGTGCCGAAAGAGAAAAGAAACAAGCTAGATGCATCTGGGAAGAAAGGAACATTTGTGGGCTACAGTGAAACTTCAAAGGCATATAGAATCTATGTTCCTAGTCAAAGAGAAGTTGAAATAAGTCATGAGGTCACCTTCAATGAAGATTTTTCCCTTCGGAAAGTCAGAGATCTTCCTATCCCAAGGAAGGACAATGATGATAATGCAGAAAAACAGGATGAATCTTCGACAGATGAACCGATGCCCGATGTTGAAGGCCCGATGGATCCCATTGATCCACCCCGTGGTGAGCCCTCTACCTCAAGGAAAAGACCTTTGTGGCTCAAAGATACTCTCAAAGATACTGAAAGACATGTTGCACCAAGAAGGACATTTCGTGAGAGAAAGAAGTTGAACAGGTAACAAGGGTACTTAGCTAATATGAGTACCATTGTTCAATCTGAGACATGCACGTTCGAAGAAGTCGTGAAGCACCAAGTATGGAAGGATGTGATCAATGAGGAATATGAATCGATCATGAAGAATGATGTTTGGGATGTGGTTCCTAGACCCAAAGGACAACTCAGTGATTACTTCTAAATGGCTTTACAAAATCAAACATGGAGATGATGGAAGTGCTGAAAATTTCAAGGCCACATTCGTTGCTCGAGGCTTCTCTAAAAAAGGAGTGGATTATGACGAGATATTTGCACCCGTTGCCCGATCACCACCATCTGATCTATCATTGCTCTTGTTGCCTCTCAAGTATGGAGCTTACACCAAATGGATGTCAAAATTTCTTTCTTGCATGGCTCGCTTAATGAGGAATTCTATGTGGAAAAACCTAAGGGCTTCAAAATTCAAGATCGAAAGACACATATATGCAGGTTGAAGAAAGCCCTCTATGGGTTGAAACAAGCCCCTAGGGCTTGGTATGAGAGGATTGATAGCTATCTTATGAAGTTAGGATTTACAAGAAGCGAAGTTAACCCGAACCTATACTTCAAGGTTGAAAAGGACAGGCCTCTCATTCTGGTACTTTATGTGGATGATCTCCTTCTGACAGGTGCAGACCCTCCCATTTATCAATGCAAGAGGGAGTTGGCCTCCGAATTCGAGATGAAGGACCTAGGTTTGATGCACTACTTCCTAGGCTTCTTGGAGGTCTAGCAAAAGCCAGGTGAGATTTTCCTTTCTCAAGGAAAATACATTGCAAAGTTGCTCCAAAGATGTGGGATGGTGGAATGCAAGTTTGTGTCTACTCCGATGGAAATCAACTTCAAGAATCTATGTGGGAGTGTTGTTGGGCCCGAATTGGCAAATCCTTTCGAGTATCGACAACTTGTGGGGGCCTTGATGTTCTTGGTAAACTCTCGTCCAAACATATTTGCACGAGATATTTGCACCCGTTGCCCGATCACCACTATCTGATCTATCATTGCTCTTGTTGCCTCTCAAGTATGGAGCTTACACCAAATGGATGTCAAAATTGCTTTCTTGCATAGCTCGCTTAAGGAGGAAGCCTATGTGGAAAAACCTGAGGGCTTCAAAGTTCAAGATCGAAGACGCATATATGCAGGCTGAAGAAAGCCCTCTATGGGTTAAAGCAAGCCCCTAGGGCTTGGTATGAGAGGATTGATAGCTATCTTATGAAGTTAGGATTTACAAGAAGCGAAGTTAACCCGAACCTATACTTCAAGGTTGAAAAGGACAGGCCTCTCATTTCGGTACTTTATGTGGATGATCTCCTTCTGACAAGTGCAGACCCTCTCATTTATCAATGCAAAAGGGAGTTAGCCTCCGAATTTGAGATGAAGGACCTAGGTTTGATGCAATACTTCTTAGGCTTCTTGGAGGTGTGGCAAAAGCCAAGTGAGATTTTCCCTTCTCAAGGAAAATATATTGTGAAGCTGCTCCAGAGATGTGGGATGGTGGAATGCAAGTTTGTGTCTACTACGATGGAACTCAACTTCAAGAAGCTATGTGGAAGTGTTGTTAGGCCCGAATTGGCAAATCCTTCCGAGTATCGACAACTTGTGGGGGCCCTGATGTTCTTGGTAAACTCTCGTCCAAACATATGCTTCGTAGCGAATACATTGAGTCAATTTATGGTCGTGCCTCATCACAGTCATTGGATTGCTGCCAAGAATCTCTTGAGGTATCTCCGTGGCACAATCAACTATGATTTTAGATGCACTGTCGGGAATTTGAAGCTAAATGGATATACTGATGTTGACTAGGTTGGCAGTGTAGTGGATCGTAAGAGCACATCTAGATGTTGCTTCTCATTGGGGTCTGCTTCAATATTTTGGATGAGTAGGAAGCAGTAATCGGTTGCTTTAAGCACCGCCGAAGCCAAATACATTGTTGCTAGCATGGCTTGTTGTGAAGTTGTTTGGTTGAGGAAGCTCTTTAGTGAGCTATTTGAGCAAGTGTTGTATACCACCGTGATCTATTGCGACAACCAAAGTGGGATTCACCTTTCAAAGAATCTCATGTTCCACTACAGCTCCAAGCATATTGCTATCAGGTACCACTTTATCCGGGATATGGTACAAGAGGGAGCAATAAGGTTCCATCACATCAGGCCTAATGAGCAGGTCGCAAACATTCTCACGAAGCCCTTAGGGAAGGTCAAATTCTTAGACTTCTGTGAGAGACTTGGAGTCATGGAAAGACTCTCCTATGAGGGTTCTGCATGAGTTGAACACTGAGCTCTAGGAGCTCCTGGGGGGCTTGGGGTACTTCTTAGAGCTATGAACGACCATAGGGTGAGTGATTCACCTTCCTTTAGCGGTGCGCTATGTACAGGGTGAGTGGTTCACCTTCCCCTATGATACCCCATGTGGTTGACATGTGTGTAGGCCCTAGGGTGAGTGGTTCACCTTCCCCTACGATTGTGAACACATGTAAGTAGGGTGAGTGGTTCACCTTCCCCTACGATTGTGAACACATGTAAGTAGGGTGAGTGGTTCACCTTCCCCTACGATTGACATATGCATAGGATGAGTGGTTCACCTTCTCCTGTTGATGCCCTAGCATACATCCTACCCATGTAGTCTGGGACTCATGGGAAGTACCTCTCATATGGCCAATGAGTTGGGCAACATGGATAGGGACCATAGCACTATTGATGGATGCATCGTGTACTGTCATATTCCCTATGTCTAAGACACATGGTGTTCAACAACTTGATCTTGGATCAATTGAGGTTCTACCTTTGGACTGACTTTTGTCAGTGGAGAGTGGTAAGGTCTTGTGACTCACCCTCAATCAATTATTTTTCATTATTACTTCATGGTTCAGCAGAGCATAGCAAAGGAGATATGACACAGGTGGTACATGTCGACAGATGGATTGGCAGGTGGAATTCTCCCTAGTTGAGAGGGAGTGTTAAAATTGGAAACTAGGGCCAAATTCCACCTTGGGAGAGCTCATTTGATAGAGATGATGATTGCATTAAATTCCTCTTTTCGAAAGGTACGATATTGATCTAAAGATCATCTCATTCGGACAAGCAGAAGTGTGATTTTGAATTTATGCATACACGTGCAAATTGTTCAGGTCGGCCTCAGCTAAATGTAGGCTCAAGAAGCCCAATGGACGTATCTCTTCACCCACAATGAATTGTATAAATATAAGTGACCTCACACCTCATTTGGTAGCATCATCACTCACACATTCTTCTCTCTCTTCATCAGATTGGTTCGTACAGCTATTGGGCAGCCTCTCTCTCTCACACGTATGGCAAGGTGGACGAGTTTTTCTGGGACATAATTGCAAAACCGAAATTGCAGAATTTCAGAATGTTTGACCAGTGTTAACCGAGGTGATTTTGACCAAGTTTTGACTGTAGTTTTTGGGGCAGAATTCTGATTTCCTTAGGTCGCATTGACTGGCACAGAAATCGAGGTTTTTTGGGTTGTTTGACCTACGTGGCCTATTTGATCACAGGGTTGACTGCAGGCCTGTTTCACTGCATCTTTTGTGACTATTTTGGATTGACTTTGAACGTTGTTGGAGGCCAATTTTGACTTCCTTTGACCAAGCTTCAAAGGAGGTTTTTCACTGTTGTTTTGACCAGCATTGACTGCAAAATTTGACAAGGCTGATTTGACTTGGATTTGGGCAAGTCAATTTGATTTTGGACTCTCTCTCTCTGCTGAACTTTTGAATAATAATAAGGAGAATTTATCAAAGGGATTTTCCCACATTGGGTTTTTTTGCTGGCATCTGCCAAATTCAGTGTTCTCTTGTCTTGGCTTGTCTTCTGCATTTTGTTTTATGTTCTATCTGCATTTACTACCAATGTGAGTAATGGTTAATGTGATTGCTACTGGAAAGAATGGAAATTGTCATTGGGATGCTAAAGGAACATTGAAGTAAATTGTGCTAGGCATAGAACATACCATTCTTCACTAAAATTATCACCAGTCGTTCATTTCGTTAGAGTTGACCAAAAATTGTAAGTGTATATTCAAGCATCGCTGGGAACCTAATCCTCAAGCACACGATACCTGAAGTTACATCAATTACTCAGAAAATGTAACAATGGTCCTGTCGACTCTGGTATGGATCACGATGACAAAGCAATTATGAAAATAAACAATGAGCAAGGATGCTACCATTCAACCTCCTTTCAGCACTACCTTCACAAATAGAAATTTCATTAATTGTTGGCCCATAGAATATGAGTTTAGGAAACATGTAGAATCAATTATACTTCAAATCATGATCAGCATCAAGGTGAGGATCATACGATGCCTATTGCAAAACAGTGAGGCCACACGAAATAGATTAGCTAATATTGATGGAAAGATCTCATATTCCAATTTCCCGCATACTTATTAGCATGAAAGTAGCTAGCCCTCTGTGATTTGTTATCTCAAGGTGAGAAAAAGACATCTCATCTACTTCATGAGAAAGATGAATAACATGGTGAATGTTTGAGAATAAGGTATGCCATCTAGTGAATAATATTATGATGAAAGGTACTTAATTATTATTGATGTATCGTTATGTCAACATCGTTTGAGAAGGTCGTCATTGTTTTTCCTATTGACTGACAAAAGTAAATATACACCTGTGCCCTCCATGGCAACATCGTCACTGATCAAGCAATGACTTTCTGCTTGCATGTCGTGATTACATTATTGAAACTCATTTGTATGAAAAACCACTTTCTCACATCATGACTCGTGTTGATTTCCATTTACAATGCTTCGAATTACAACAACCTAACTATTCAACTTTTTCGATTTATACATTACCATAATCTAGGAAGCAATGGTCATGTCGACTCTTAGATAACAAACTCGAAGACCTGATAATGTTATCAATATTTCTCTTATGCTTTTTGATATTAAGGATAAAAAACTTATCTGTGAAAGATAGAAAACAGTGAGATTCTTATAAGGACCAGGGAGAATTTGTTCAACACAGCTACACTCTCTATTTAGAGAGTAGGATATAGGTCGTGTTGTATTTTAAGAGACAATTTCTTGGTTGTGGAAAGGAATCAGTTCTTAAGACATTTTTTAAAAATGTGTCACAAAAGTAATTATATCAGGTGGTCTTCATTCAATCCCTTTGGAAACTAATTCTTTTAAACCCTTAATAATCTGGTATAATGAAAGACTCTACAATGCCATTAACTGCTGATATCTGAATGGAAAAGAAGAACTCTAGAGAAAACTCAAAGTAATATCTTTGTAGCAGATCTATTACTTTTAAGTTTGAAGGAGTCCCATGGAGAGAAGGAAACTCAAAATAATATATGTTGTAAACAGAATCTATTACTTTTAAGTTTCAAAGAGAATTCATGGAGAGAGAAAACTCAAAGTAATATGCTGTAAACACAGAATCTATTACTTTTAAGTTTCAGAGAGAATTCATGGAGAGAGAGGAAACTCAAAATAATATGTTGTAAACACAGAATCTATTACTTTTAAGTTTCAAAGAGAATTCATGGAGAGAGAGGAAACTCAAAATAATATGTTGTAAACACAAAATCTATTACTTTTAAATTCCAGAGAGAATTTGTGAAGGGAGAGGAGTTGGAGTGAAGGAGTGCTTATTAAGGCTATTTAACTCTTACTTACAAACGTAAATCAGAGACCAGCTGCTTCTTTATTTCACTTCATTCAAGGAAGAAACAACATAAAATGACACAAGAAACACGAATCACCATCAACAGTTGCAGGAAACTTGCTGCTTCTTTCATTCACCCATCATAAAAATAAGTACCAAAGTTTTAGTCTTCCAAAGGTACCAAAGAAGGTCCAAAACTCGGAACCCTTCTTCTTTCTTTCTATCTTGCTTAAATACCTCAAAAACAGTTCGTAACTGCTAGAACTTCTTGAAACTACTTCGACTACCTAGACTGTTAATACTACTTATTACATTGCAACTGAGGACATCACTATAGCTTCGATCTTAACAAACAAAGAAAACAAATTAAAACTTGAAATATTATTCTTTTTGCCGAATCTGATTTGTTGTTGATGCGTCTCCCTGAAGTGTTGATGTGTCTCCTTAACAGATCGGACATCCTTGCCCTACATTTGTTCCAGAGTTCAATATTTGTCTTTTCTGCTTGCTGTCACGTCTTTTCTATTTCTGATGTGGTATTCAAACAGTTCTGTAATAACGCATCTTTGCCCGACTTGACCCAGTTGTTGCATTTCCAACAGTGCCACCATGTGCTCCCTTTGCCCGACTATGCCTATGCCTCTACGTTTCAAACAATGTTATCATGTCTCCTTCTACCCGACTCTGTGTCTTTTTCTCGTGCCCGCAGCGTTCCGTCCAGTGTTGATAATATCGGTATCGGCAAATATCGGCAAGCAAAAAAAAACATTTTTTTTGGAATTAGCTGGTATTTTCAAAATTTTGCGATATTTGCCAATATTTTCGATATTTGCCGATATTTTCAGGCCGAAATATCGTTTCCTGGAAAATATCGCGATATTTCACGAAATATCGTTGATATTATCAACACTGGTCACAGGCTAGTGTAGAGGCTTCAGGGGCAGCGCTAGGGTTTCTACGCCCTAATTTTGGCTGAGTTCTGTAAATCTTGTTTGAGGGTGTGGATCAGTCATTATTTTGGCCATAGATCATCCAGTGAGTTGTAGATCTATGTTATCTCTGTGGAGTTTTCCAGATCTGGAACCCAAGCTTGTTGTATTCAGAAAATTCTTGATAATAAAAACCCTCCAGCAGCCAGAAGACCGGTTTTCCCGCATTGGGTTTTTCCGGGGACTATTTGTCCAAAAATAACTATGTCACTTTGTTTATGTGTGCATGAACTTGTTCTAGATCTGGATTGGTGGAGATTTGCTATGTGTTTTGCTTCGATTTTAACTTGAATTTATTCAGTTAATAACTTGTCTAAGTAGGAGGAGCATAACCAGACTAACAATAAATAATTTCGGCATAAAGTGTAAAGATTCAGAAATTTCCACATGGTATCAGAGCAATTGCAGATTTAGGAGGGTCACCAACAAGAATCTAAAGGTTCTAGCTGCAGGGAGCAGCTGGAAAAGCTGCAGAAATGCAGATCTGAAGGGACATTGCAGTTTTCAGAGGTAGATTCACGCAGAGGGAAGGGTGACGTTGTCTAATGTTGTCTCCTAGCAAGCCCACGTAATTACTGCACGGAGGCAACTCAGAAACAGCACTGGAATAGTCTGAAGCCAGCCAGTGATGCAAATCTGAATCTGTCAGAACCAGAAAAAGACTGAAGAAAAGCTGCAAAAATTGAGAAGGTGCTGGTGGGGTTAAACTTCTAAGGTTTTCAGATTTTTAGCCTTAGCACAAGTGACAAAGAGCGGGAGGAGATCAGCTTCTAAGAGAGTTTCTAGCCAAAAGAAACTTGCAGTTTGATCAGAGGATCAAAGAGAGCTAAATCATAGTTGATTTGGTAGATTTCCAAGGAGGGAAATCAGTTGTCAGAGGGAGCAGAAGGTGTCTATTTCGCCAAGGGCCTTAGATCCAATTCTCTAGCAAAGAGAAAAGGAAGTTTCGACACATTCTGAGCAGATGACTCCTCATGGACTGCGTGATCAGGACAAGCTGGATGGCCTCTCAAACTTTTCATTTTGGAAGGCAAGGATCCTGATAGTCCTGGAGGCATACAATCTTAGAGACCATGCAGAGCAAACTCTGGCCACACCGACAGATCCGGATCTCCTTCGGAAGCATAAGGAGGCTGCTGGGAATGCCAAGCAGCTGATTATGGATGGAATCAAGGACCATATTGTACCACACTTAGCTGAGAAGAAGATAGCTAATGAGATGTGGAAGGCCTTGATCTCGCTATATGAGGGAAAATCTGTCCAAAGGAAGATGTTGTTGGAGACACAGATGAGGTCATTCAGGATGGCCAAGGGAGAAGACATGGAGCAATTCCTCTTCAGAATGCAGTCGATCAGAGATCAGTTGACTGCAACTAGTGCTAAAGTGGAAGACAATGTGATAGTGAGGACTGCCCTCAATGCAGTCACGGATGAGTGGGAAACCTTTGCCCAAAGTTTCTTGGGCAGAGTGGACCTCCCAGATTGGGACAACTTGTGGTCAGTTCTACATCAAGAAGAACTCCGCAAATTCACCAAGAAGCAGTATAGCTTTGGATCGAGCAAAGTGAAGAAGGAAGATGAGGAAGATGCAACCTTAGCATCGAAGAAGCAGCCAAAGAAGAAGAAGAATCTCTCAAAGATCAAGTGCTTCCAGTGTGGAGAAATGGGATATTTTGCCAGCAATTGTCCTCAGAAGAAAAAGGACAAGGAAGCATCTTCTTCCAAAGCTGTTGTGGCAGATGATGGGTCAGAAGATGATGCAGCCATGAGTACTCATGAACCACGAAGGTAGGGTGACATGGATATGTAGAGGAGCTACATAGAAGTAAGGCGAGATCCTTGAGCAGCTCATCTCTTGGATCACATGCGAGCTACGGCAGCCTTAAGACAGTATCAACACAAGTGGAGCAGTGGGTGCATAGATCACAGATGAAGCAGAGGCAGATCTGAAGACTGGGAGTAGCAACGCAGAGCAGAGCAGTAGCAACGTAGAAGCAGCAGTAGCGCAGAGGCTGATGTGACTTCAACAGCACAGAGCAGAGCTACTTACGCAGTGAGGAGCTGCAGCAGCACAAAAGGCTTCAGAGGGACAGCGTAGTGCAGCAGCAGCGTGAGAGATTTCAGCACAAGGGGCTGATGTGACTTCAGTAGTGCAAAGGGAGTCTACTTACACAGTGCAGAGCTGTAGTTGTGCATCATCTTTCAGATGCCAACACAGATCTGTAGCCTATGGAGCTTCCGTGATAAGGATGCAGCCCATCTGACTTGTCTGTCAAAGATTGGGCAGGAGATTCAGTTGTTTCTCTCAACAACTGAAGCTGCAGTGCAGCAGATCAGCAGTGGCAGTGCTATGAGCAGCACAGATGCAACATATTGAGAGGGAGCTGCAGTACAGATGTTGTAGTGACAGTGGCAGAGTCATGGGCAGCAGTACAGAATGGCAACAACAGTGCAAAGTTGAGTGGCAACAGGCCAAGCTTCAGCAACACAAAACCAGTACTCAAAGTCTTGTAATGCGTAGTGTGATGTATTACTAGAGCACACCCTTGATGCTAAGGAGTGTTGAGATTTTGTGTATTTGGGGTAGCATCAGTTGTGCTCTAGCTCCCAAATTTTCTGGAGGGACTAGAGTACACTTGATCTACAAGACCCAGAAATTGATTTGGGAAATTTCATCTGGTTTAGGAGATATTAAATTAATTAATTATTTTAATGTATTTCCTAAGTTAAGCTAAGCTGAGATTCTAGGGCGGGTTTGCTAAGAATTCTCGAAAGTGTTTCAGCTGCAGAGAGGGGAATTTAGGCCAAGTAGATGATCTGATCCCAGGTTCTAGAATCAGCAAGAGGCAGAGATCAGCTCAGAGAGGCAGTGCAGAGAAGCAGGAGGGCAGCAGCAGGAAGGGCAGCACTTGTCCTACGCAGGTGTTGCGCAGTCCCTCAAGGACAGCATAATTGCTGCAGGAAACCCTCAAGGGTTACGTAGAGACCCTAAAGGGCAGCATAGGGAATGCGTCACCCGGTCTGAGGTAACAAAGACCCTTCCGGAGCAGCGCTGAGGGTCAGAGGGGCTTCAAAGGCTGACACAAAGGCTTCAGGGGCAGCGCTGGGGTTTCTAGGCCCTAATTTTGGCTGAGTTCTGTAAATCTCGTTTGAGGGTGTGGATCAGTCATTATTTTGGCCCTAGATCAACGAGTGAGTTGTAGATCTATTTTATCTCTGTCGGGTTTTCCAGATTCGGAACCCACGCTTGTGGTATTCAGAAAATTCTTAATAATAAAAACCCTCCAGCAGCCAGAAGATCGATTTTCCCGCATTGGGTTTTTCCGGGGACTATTTGTCCAAAAATAACTATGTCACTTTGTCTATGTGTGCATGAACTTGTTCTAGATCTGGATTGGTGGAGATTTGTTATGTGTTCTGCTTCGATTTTAACTTGAATTTATTCAGCTTATAACTTGTCTAAGTAGGAGGAGTATAACCAGATTAACAGTAAATAATTTCTGCATAAAGTGTAAAGATTCAGAAATTTCCACAGCTTCAACCCACTTTGTGAAGTAATTAGTAGCAATTAGAATCCATTTGAACTGCCCACTTGATGGTGAATTGATCTCTCCAATAAAGTCCAGTCCCCACTGCCTAAAAGGATCTTCTATGAATACTGGAATGAGAGGTAACGGAGCAAGTTTCTTCTTTTCTGCAAACAATTGACACTTCTGACAACTTCTGACCAGTCTATACACATTAGCGAACAGTGTCGGCCAATAAAAACTTGACTTGAGGATTTTATGTGCTGTGACCTTCCAACATTAATGTCCTCCATAGATATTGTCATGATATTCCTTGATAACCTCAATGGATTCACCTTCAGTTAAACACAACAGCAAAATACCAACAGGACCTTTCCAGTACAACTTTGCTTCTTCTATGACATATGGCTAAGATTTAAGCTTGAGAGCTCTGTATTTGGTTCTATTTAGTGAAGATGGACAAGAAAAGAAACACGGGTAATGAACAACATCTTTATACCAATCTGAACACAAAAATTTGTATTGAATACCTGTTTTGGGCTTATCCTGACCTTCTTCATTGTCAACTCTGTCTACTAGTGCCAGGAGGTTAATTCCCAATGCTTGAAAATTTGTTTCTGTTAGCAACTTTTCTAAACCCTGTCCTTTAATTAACTTGGTGGGTTTAATGTCCAAATCATACTCCTGGATGTTAGCTATCCATTTTCCTCTTTTTCCTTCAACATCACTTTGAACCAGCATGTCCTTAACAACAAAATTCGGTACATAAGCAGTTATTTGGGATTGTAACACATAATTCCTAAAGGCTTTGAGTGCTTTGACCAATGCATACACTTGTTTCTCCAAAATATTAAATTTGAGCTCAGCATCTCTGAGAACTTTGCTGAAGAATGCCACTGGTTGCTCCTTATTATACTCATTTTTCTGCAATAACACAACAGCAATAGTAGTGGGAGAAGCAAATGAAAATATTTGAAATACCTTTTGATAATCAGGACTTATTAGAACAGGAGCTTCCTCGAGTGCTTATTTTATTCTAGAAAATGCTTCTCTTGCTTCTTTATCCCATCTCACTTCTGCATTTTTCTTCAACATGTTAGTTATATTTCTCACAATCTCAGCATAGTTTGGTACAAATCTTCTGAGAAACTTTATTTTTCCCAAAAATCTCTAAATATCTTTCTTGCTTCTGGGTAAAGGAATTGTTTGAATTGCTTCCACCCTTGTTGGATCAATATTCACCCCTTGTTTTGAAACTATGTGGCCCAATAATTTACCTTCTTCTAAGGCAAACAAAGATTTCTTGGGGTTTAGTGACAGACCAAACTTCCTGCATTTTTCAAAAGTTTTTTGCAGATGTTCCAGATGTTCATCATCTAACCTTGAGAAAACTGTTACATCATCCAGATATATAACCACATACTTGTCACCTACAAACTCCATGCCCATGGCCCTCTGAAAAGTCGCATCTGCATTCATATGACCAAATGGCATTCTTACATACACAAAAGTACCCCAGGGGGTTGTGAAAGTTGTCTTTTTCTAATCTTCCTTATCCACTGCGACCTGATTATACCCAGAGAATCGTCAATCGTGGACATCCTGTAAGCTCCTGTCACTTTTTTTAAGACATAATCCATCTTAGATAAAGGATAATTATCCTTTAGAGATGCTCTATTCAAATTCTTTAAGTCTACACACAATCTTGTCTCTCCATTTTTCTTCCTCACAGGAACTAGATTAAAAACCCAATCCAAATATCTAAGAGGAACTATGATTTTTGCTTGGAGAAATTTCTTCACTTCCTTTTCAATTGGAGCTAACAATAATGGACTTATTTGTCTGAGCTTTTGTCTGTGTGGTTTAATTCCTTCTTTCAATAGGATCTTATGTTGTATTATGCTTTTATCATACGTTTTCAAGTCTTCATATGCCCAAGCAAACACATCCATATACTTCTTAAAAAGATCAATGTATCTTTCTTTATAATTTTTGGGAACACCCTTAAATAATGTTAGATCTAAGACTTTTGTGATCCATAATGTAGATAAAAGAACTTTTGGATTAATCACATCATTAGGATTAGGTCCTAATGATGTGATTAATCCGAAAGTTCTTTTATCTACCCTTGAATAATTTCACCATTTTTGGCTCCAGCTGAGTTCCCAAATTACAATCTTCCATCTCTTCCTCTTGATGTATTTTCTTTGAATTAACAACGACATCATTAGAATCAAATAGTCTTTCAAGGGGAACCAGTCCTTTAGGGAGTATATTATCTTTCAAATGGATAATCTTCTGTTCACCTATTGACTGCTTAAGGTTTCTTATCTCTCCTTTCTGCTCTGTCTGTTCTTCTTCATGATCTATCTCAGCATCTTCAAAGTTTCCAATCATTGTCAAGAAATGATTTACCTGCTCATCATCTTCAAACACCTGCCAATGTTTCACATTGTCAGGAATAGAGGGTTTATGTCTCATTTCATCTCATACCTTAACCTTGGATTCATTGGTGGCTTAAAGGTACTAGCTGCAACTGTTAACGAATCTGCCAACCTATTTCACTCCCTCGAAATGAACTGAAGATTCAAAATAGTTCTCTATCAGATCCCAAACTTCATTTCTGTATGATCTTAATCTCGAATGCTTGATCTGACAATGATTTTTAATCTGTCTTATTATCAATTCAGAGTCACCAAAAACTGAAATACACTAAACTCCCATCTGTTTAGCAACTTGAAGGCTCAAAATTAAGGCCTCATACTCAGCCACATTGTTTGTTGAATCAAATTCTAATTTAAAAGAAAAATGCATGAGGTTACCTTTTGGTGATATCAACAAGAATCCAGCTCTTATGCTATCCTTGGTGTAGGCACCATCAAAATAGCATTTCCAAATCTTCTTTGAATGCAGTTCATTATTCACAACTGCTGAAGAGAGTTGTTTCCCTATGTCTTCAGCAAATTCTGCATCTTCATGCAGCGTGAAACATGAAAGATCTTCTGTTTTTTTACTATAAATAGGGGAATTTCCTGCATCTTTCTTGGTAGTGGTCTTCACGAACCTTGTTTCCCTGTATAATCTCCTTTCTTCCCCATTGAAAACAAGAATGATAGCATAAGTGAAATCTAATTTTAGAACACCTACCAACTTTGCTCCCCGAGATCTTGACAGGAGCATTCCAAACTTGGCTGGAATGTCAGCAACAACTACATCCATGGCTATACTCTTTGTTGGAATTTGTGCCAAAGAAACTACTACAAATTTAATTAACCCAACACATTTCACCCTTTTGGAATCAAATGAATACAGATCCCTGTAAGGTTTGGCAATCTGCAAGTTTAGTTCCTTCATAACAAACAATGGCATGAGATTATGGGATGCTCCTGAGTCCAGCGTACAATTATGGAGAGTAAAATCATGAAGCAACAGAGAAATATGGAATGGTGGAACAAAAGGATCTACTTCTACATGAGGACCAAAGGTGACCACTGGCTTCTCTTCTTGTAAGTTCATAGTGTTACTTATATCTTCAATCAATGTGAGATTAATAAATTCTAAAATTTCTTTCTTGTAGACTGGTATTTTAGCTAATTCTAGAAGAGGTTCCTGAATTTTTACCTTCTCCAACTCTTCTGTCAAACTGAAAGCATGAGTTTGTTTAACATTCTTTTCAGGTTCTTCTTCACTCTTTTTAGAATTTGCCTCTTGTTCGGGTACAGGAACAACTCTGTTCAAAATATTAGTATCAACTAATTTGCTCTGGGAAGGTTCACCCTGTTGCACATTTGTTCTATTAACTGAATTTACAAGTCGCTTCCCATTACTGACTTGTTTTACAGGGTCCGTTTGTTGTGGAGTCGCCATTGGAGGAGGGTCAGGGTCTTGTTGTTCACCCTCAGTGTCTTGTAGCTTGATCTTTTCCTTGATCTCCAATTATACTTCTTATGCAACTCAACCTGCATAAAATGTGCAAATTGTTTTACAATATTAATTCATCTCATCTTCAGCAAAAGATACTTCAGCTTTAGTATATTCTCCCTCACAATCTTCCTCTTCATCCTCTTCTATTATGTACATAGCAGATATTTGATCTTCAGCCTCCTTTTGGTCATCTTCTGCTGACTCTCCGAGTGTTGCTTCTATATACAATGGTGCTTGAACCTGGACTTGATCTTTTCTTTCCCTCTGTAAAATTTGTAGGGGTTGTCTTCTGAATTGAGGGTTAAATCCTCCTTGGTTTGTTGTAATTTTCTTTGGGAGTTTTTACTTTCCAATTCCATCTAAACTAGCTTATTTGACAAAAAATTTATCACCTTTGTCATATCTTCAATTCTTTGATCTTGTGATGATTCTTCTTTTGCTTTCCCCTTCTCTTGGACTGGCCGTTTCCCTTTTGCCTTCCCAGCTGCAGTCATATTAGCTTCAATTTCTAAAGCATCTGTCTGTATCTGCTCTAAAGTAGGGGATCTCCTTTCTCTAAGTGTGAAACTAAAATCAGCTTCAAAAGCCCCAGCAAAAACCACCTTTGCTCCAAAAGGAGGGGGCTTCATTTTTACAAGCAACCTATTATACAATTTATTGAATCTTTTGATAAAATCTGATATATTTTCATCTGGTTTTCTTTTGATTGCATTGAATTCTATTAATGAATATCCATGATCCCTTTTTTAACCCCATCTCTGAGTGAATTGATTTTCCAGTTCTTCCCATGTATTAATAGAATTATTTGATTATTGAATCTTTTGATAAAATCTGATATATTTTCATCTGGTTTTCTTTTGATTGCATTGAAATCTATTAATAAATATCCAAGATCCCTTTTTTCACCCCATCTCTGAGTGAATTGATTTTCCAGTTCTTCCCATGTATTAATAGAATTATTCGGCAATCCCTTAAAGCACTTTCCAGCCTCTCCATCCAGAGACTAAACAAAACGCCTCATTACAACATCAAGATGTTCTACATTCAGATTTTCAGCAAAATTACAAAACAAAGGCAAGTGTTTTTCTACAGTTATTTCATCTTCTCCAATAAAATGTGGGAGTAATTTAAGACACTCTTGAGGCGTTGCATTCATTGGTTGTGGAAGGTTAAGTGGAGCATATATGTTCAACAAAAAGGCCATGTTTGCACCTTGATTTATTGTTCCTTGGTTAGATGCAATCGATGAACCTGCAGTGAAAATGAACGGAGGTGGAAGTAAAATTGATATGGGAGTGGATTGATGGACAATGGCAGAGGGACCAGCAACTGGAGTTTGTTAAGCTTGAGCAAAAGTAGAAGAAACAGACTCAAAGGAGTGTTCTTCCAACTTAGGTTCTTGAAAATAAGTTGGTGTGAAAGGTGAATCTTGTTCCAAGAAAGGAAGTACTTTAGAGATATCTTCAAACAAAGGATTACTAGAACTACTGTCAGGAGCAGACAGTGTAGGACTAGGTGTTGAGGGGGTTTTGGGTTTCTGAACCCTTTTAGAAACCAATCTTTCAGGGTCTGACAAAGCAAGGACCTTCTACTATGAGGTATTCGACCTCGTGTGAGGCCTTTTGTGAACCAAAATTCTAAGAATAACAAACAAAGCCAAATATTTCCTCCTCACTAAACAATGACAGGAAATAATGTGAAAAACCCAGGGAAAATAAACTTCATCTCTTCGTCCCAGGCAACGGCACCGGAAAACATTGCATCTTAAGAGTCAATTCCTTGGCTGTGGAAAGGAATCAATTCTTAAAGCATTTTTTTTAAAATGTGTCACAAAAGTAATTATATCAAGTGGTTTTTGTTCAATCCCTTTGGAAACTAATTCTTTTAAACCCTTAATAATCTAGTAAATGAAAGACTCTACAATGCCATTAACTGTTGATATCTGAATGGATAAGAATAACTGTAGAGGAAACTCAAAGTAATATGTTGTAAACACAGAATCTATTACTTTTAAGTTTTAGAGAGAATTCGTGCAGAGAGAGGAAACTCAAAATAATATGTTGTAAACACAGAATCTATTACTTTTAAGTTTCAGAGAGAATTCATGGAGAGAGAGGAAACTCAAAATAATATGATGTAAACACAGAATCTATTACTTTTAAGTTCCAGAGAGAATTTGTGAAGGGAGAGGAGTTGGAGTGAAGGAGTGCTTATTAAGGCTATTTAACTCTTACATACAAACATAAATCAGAGACCAGCTGCTTCTTTACTTCATTTCATTCAAGGAAGAAACAACATAAAATGACACAAGAAACATGAATCACCATCAACAGTGGCAGGAAACTTGCTGCTTCTTTCATTCACCCATCATAAAAAGAAGTACCAAAGTTTTAGTCTTCCAAAGGTCCAAAACTCAGAACCCTTCTTCTTTCTTTCTATCTTCCTTAAATACCTCAAAAACAGTTCGTAACTGCTAGAACTTCTTGAAACTACTTCGACTACCTAGACTGTTAATACTACTTATTACATTTCAATTAAGGACATCACTATAGCTTCGATCTTAACAAACAAAGAAAACAAATTAAAACTTGAAATATTATGCTTTTTGCTTAATCTTATTTGTTGTTGATGTGTCTCCCTAAAGTATTGATGTGTCTCCCTGACAGATCGGACATCCTTGCCCTGCATTTCTTCCAAAATTCAATATTTGTCTTTTCTACTTGTTGTCATGTCTTTTCTGTTTTTGATGTGGTGTTCGAACAGTTCTGTAATAACGCATCTTTGCCCGACTTGACCCAGCTATTGCGTTTCTAATAGTGCCACCATGTGCTCCCTTTGCTCGACTCTACCTATGCCTCTACGTTTCAAACAATGTTATCAAGTCTCCTTCTGCCCGACTCTACCTCTTTTGCTCATGCCTGCAGCGTTCTATCTTCTCTTCTCCTTTGCTCTGCGTTGGGTCACTTACCCGAATCCACTGCCCGCATTCACGTTTATTCATAAAACAACGCAACTGCACATAATCCTGGACTTCAAATAAATTCAAATTTCCCTTTGAAAACTATCGCGTTCATCCCTTTATCGCATTTCGCATTTTGGCATTCATAACATATTCATGAGTGCCATTCCTCCTAAGCTTGCGATGTGCGATGTGCGATAAAGGTAGGGATGACGTGGCAAGTGGAGGTGGGGCCAATCACAAATCGCAATCGACGATATAAAACCTTGTCACGTTTCGCAATTTGGCATTCATAACATTCATGAGCGCCATTCCTGTTGAGCTTGCGATGTGCGATGTGCAATTGGAATATATTAAATCATAGTTCTGAGCTGCATCGCGTCCGGCCCTTGTCGCACTTCGCATTTCGGAGGTGGGGACACCCGACTCAACCCTGGCATGTAATGTCCTGAACACATCAATCGGCCCGACTCTTGAACTGTTCTACACGCAAATAAGCACAACTCGACCCGCCTTCACATCTCCACACATAATGTTAATACACCAACATATAAATCAAAAATTCTTTTTCGGTATACAAAAAAATTTACATTTTTTAACATATATGCTTTTTCTTGGTGTTTTGAGAAATATTTCAAAAGTAAATGCAAATGAGCCACAACAGGTCGGTTGATGTATTTTTTTTTAAGCCAAACTATATAGGTTGTCTATGTTCAGTCATATAAAACCTATGGAGGTGGTGATGGAATGAGTACGCTGAAGTTGTGCATCAAGAAGGTTGCCATTTTGTGTCCCATGCAAGATGCCTTTGAATATTCTTGAAGTAGCAAAAAAAATTTATACAGGCAAAAGAAAATTTAGAAGCAGAAGTATGTGGTTGGTCAATTGCAGTTGAACCTCTAACTGCATTTGTGATATTTTAGGCTATTCCTAACATGACTTCCAAGAATGAAGGGATTTTATCACAACCTATTCTTGGTTATCTTAGTGTAGCGTTATATTACATTTCATCACTGACAATGAAATAGTTAAAAGTTTCAAAGCTAGCTTTCTTGTATGTGGGAGGATGAGCTTCCGATTTTTTCACGTGCTTCTATGTTTTGGAATTGTATTTGCAACAAAGGGTTTAGCTAGAAACTCCAACTACTAGATATTGCCGATCAGTGCCTGAAATCTGGGAGGAAGCAAGAACGGCATGCAACTACCATCACAAATGTATGTGTGATACTTCTTACTTGTTTGAAGGCATCTTGTGATCACGCTCCATGGAATCAAAAACCAAAGTTTTCAAATGCATGTAGTCTATATTTCAAGGAATTCTAGCAGAGGGAATTTGTATAGCACAAAAAAACCAGAGCCCTTTGTCGAGGGAGAGGTACACAAAGGTTAAGAGCAATAAGGGAAAGTGATAATTCTCAAGACAAAAGGGGGAGAACCAGAATCAGTGTTGCCATCAATGCCAAAGGGGTAGATTGTTTGTTGAAATTTGATGACTAAAAATTTTCCTGCAATCCCAACCCGGTTTTAATTTCACCTTATCACTCCCATTCAGTTAACCGCCCTTTCCCATAAACTTACATTCAACATATAGAATTCTGGAAATGAAATTTTCAGATTAAAACACATGGGACTGTCAACACATGCTAAAAATAAATATGGACATAAACAAACCAGCAACAAAAAAACACACTGATTTTTAGTCAACTTGGACCCAGGCAAAACTCCTTCAATCTTCTCCAGGGAAACCCTGTTAGAGAGCTCTTCAAATTTATTAATCTTTCAAGTTCAAGAAAAATACATTTGCAGACAAAACAAAACAGCAAAATACAACTTATCTCTTCAGCCCAAAACTCCTTGAAAACCATGCCCACTTTGCCTCGATTTATGTGCCCACTTGAAGCTGAAAATGTACTATATTGACGTGGACTGTACTATACGGATTCCGTATGGACTTCCGCATCGTTGTACGTACAGTACGAATATTTTTTCAAAATTATTATTATTTTTTTTGCTCAAAAACTTCTCTCGAACTGTGTGCAGCTCACAGCATTAAATGTTGTTCGTAATGTACCTTCTGTTGTCTTCTATGCCATGATTTTCGTGCCCAACTTTGCCCAGAAATCACTCCTCCTTCAGCTTGTTGCAACAAATTTCTCTTTCAGAACTTTTCTCCAACCCTCAACCTCCTTTATCCAATCTGCTCATGAAGAATGAATGAATGCAGTCTCTCTTTTCTTTTCCCCCTTTTGTTTCCCTAAATGAATTTTGGGCAACCCTAAGATCTAATGGCTCATCTTCATCTAAATCAAGGGATGAGAATAAATGTGCATTTAATTCTCACTTTCTATTTTTTAACTCACCCATTAAATAAATTACCCACATCACTTTTCACTTTATAATTTAATATTGAATTTACCACTTATAAAGTCATTTTCACTTTATAATTTAACATTGACTTTACCACTTATAAAGTCACTTTCACTTTATAAAGTCACACTTAGGAAAAGAATTATTTTAGACATGTTTCCCTACGTAGAGACTAACCAATGGGAAACCACTTGTCCAAGGTACATTAAAAATCAACATTGTTGGCATAGTTTCCATTGATGGAAAAGGAACAGCAAAGGGTGATGGCATGCTTGTGTTGATATAGATGTTGTTATCATTTTTATGTTTATGTTGGATGCTTGTTATGCTTGCTTGACAGAGTTGTGGTCACCATTGTGAATATTTCTGAATCCAAATTACATAACCCTACTGCAGTATTCTAATTTACTTCTCCTACTTGTTTGATTTAATTATAAATTTATTTTCCCGAAATATTCTGTAAAACATCAAAGTAAACACTACTGCAGCCTTCACATACATACAGATCAAGCACTGAAGAATAAAGCCCACATGACAAAGGACACAATATTTTTTGGCCAAATGTCCCCGGAAAAACCCAATGCAAGAAAACCGATGCACCAGCTCTTAGAGGGTTTTATTATTATGCAGAATTCTAAATACATTCAAGGGCACCAGACATGGTTTGCCCAAATAGAGAAAATCACAGCAGATGTACCTCTATCACTTGGAGACTGAAAATATAGTTGATTAAGCTCAGGATGAAGAACTCCATGGGTGCCTACGTAGTTTCTGCGTCACCCTTCAGTGTGGCTGCTTCACACCTTCTGGATCTGTTGAAAACGAGCCCTTTCTGGCCCACTGGAATCTCAGCGTTGCCTCTCCCGACACTGCGTCAGCCCTACGGCCCTGTGTGAGCCTCTGTGCAGCCTCTGCACAGCACTGGCTGGCCCTACGTCACCCAGACTGAGTCTACGCAGCCTCTGCACAACTCTGGCTTGGCATGTGTCACCCTGGCTGAGCCTACGTTGCCTTTGCGTTGCTCTAGCTTGGTCTACGTCACCCTTGCTGGGTCTCTGCACTGCTTTGGTATGGATTTGTCTCTCTGCCAATGTATCCTCGGCCTCGGATCTGAGATCCCACTGTCGATCTGCCCCTCACTGCACTGCAAGCTCACTCGAAAATTCTCAGCAAACCGCACCCCATAATTTCGACTTAGCTCAAGTGTTGCTATTGTATGCTTGTGCTCTCCAACTAACCCCAAGCCTTCCTTTAATACTTTTCTCATTGAACATTCAACTGTCGTGATCTAATCTCTAATCAACGACTAAGATTAGAAAAGATTTTATCCTCGTCACTTAGAACATTCTCACCCACATGTCTAAATTAATTCACTTTAATTATTTAGTTTCCCTAAGTTAAACTTAGGGTCTCTATTAAAATAATTAATATTTTGAACAACTTAGGTTCCAAGTGGAATTTCTCAAAACGATTCTTGGGTCTTGGACATCTTATGCGTTCTAGCCCCTCCACAAAGTTTCGTAGCTAGAGCACATCCGATGCTACCCAAAATCTCAACAACCATATGTTTGTAAGGTGTGTTGTGATGTTTGCTATGCTTGTAAGAGATAGTTGACATATGTTGCCGATTTTGCAGAAGTCAGTGTTGAAGGTATGTGAATGCTTGTTGGCAAATGTGATGTTGTGATGTATTGCAGAGCAACAAGATATATTAGGTCAAATTTGAATCAGTGCTTGAAGTACTTTCAATGTTCCTGTGACAACAGAAGGTTTCTTGTTCACAAAAAATATCTCCTATTAACTCAGTTCATTTTATGTTCAAAAGTTCATTGACAATATGCTCAGTTACAAAGGCATAGTAGAGGTGCATTGCTTAATAAGCAGAGTTGCATTGTTGTTGTGCTAATGACGTTGACAAAGTTGTTGTGATGCATTGCTTGCATAGATGCCTTAAAAAGTTGTGATGCAAGAGGATGCATGTAATATCCCCAACGGGAAATAGACAGTAATACACAGAAATACAAGCATGCAAATATATAGGAAAAATGCCGGAGCTAGATTATAGAGCAAATGCACATAAAAATACCAGAACGCTAAGCCATTTTATTAATTCTGAGAATACATGTATGGGTACAATAGATAATCAGAATAAGTGCACCTATCCTTGCACAAGGCAAGTGAAGAACCCTCTCAGAATAGGAAATGGCTACAATAGAAACTGCGTCCTAGCTGCTGGAGAAATTTGCCGTAGAATGTTGCTGCTGCAATGCACTGGAACTAGGGGCTGATCCCCTCACCGGAATGAGCTGAAAATCGGTAGACTGCCTGTACTCACTACTACGGACAAAACCCAGAAACCATGAAGCAAATGCACCACCTCCGAGAAACCACCCCTAAAGCCCTCCTCAAGGAAAACGCTGTCTCTCCCAAGCACAGCGCAGAGGCCCAAGAAGAATGCTGGAAAAGGGCCACAAATCCCTCTGCAAAACTCTCCAACTGAATAGACAATCCCTCCAAGCTGAAATACGCTGAGGACTCCACGAAAATCCCCCACAACAGAGCTGCCCTAACACCAACTGCGTCCTCCCTCCTGGACTGCGCAGTCACTCTATGAGACCTAGCTCCTCTGCAAAACGTCCACCAAAATCTCCTGCAAATCAACTGCTGAAACTGAAGGAATACCTTGCCCGAGCAGGCACTCGAAGTCCCCCGGCCCAAGGGCGAGATCTCCGACCGGAGACACTCAGTCGCACTAAATAGTGCTGCAGACCGACTAAACAACCGGCGTGCTCAAGTAGACAGAAGTCTAGCTCACAATATCATCAACATATCAATAATGCCAAATGGAGTGAAACCCCCACCTTTTATAGTGCTAGCTCCCCCTCAAACCCTAACTGCGTCCTTGAGCTCCTCCTATGCCTGCGCAGTTGCCTCTACTGCCTACGTGAGGCCTCTCTCATGTAACGTGTGGACCCCCAAGGCTTCTCCTTTAAGTGACAACGTTACTCTACTAGGAAGCACTTTATTTTATTAAAGTGAGTTGACCCCCTCTTTCTCACTTTTATTTATTAATTTAACTATAGGCGGCAAAACTATACAAAAATGAAATATTCCAATTAGTGGTGCTAATTAGGAAAATTACAGTCTCCCCCAGCAGAACGTTGCTTGTCCTCAAGCAGCTGAAGTGATGGATGCTGCAATATCTTCTCATCCTCCCAAGTGGCATCCTCATCCGGCAAGTTCTTCCACCTCACCAAGAACTCCCGGATCGTCCTGCTCCGCAGCTGCCTCTCCCTAGTATCAATAATAGCCTCCGGCTGCAACACCAGATGCCCCTCACCATCCGTGGGTGGTAGCTCCTCTGTGACTGTTACCTGCTGGCCCAATGCCTTTTTCAGGCATGATACATGAAAAATGTTATGAATATTGCTGCCTTGGAGCAGCTCCAACTCATATGCAACCTGCCCAATCCTGCGTATCACCCTCTATGGCCCATAAAAGCAGAGCTTAAGCTTCTCAACCCCCTTCTGCTTAAGCGAAGACTGTCGGTATGGCTGTAGTCGCAGGTAGACCAAGTCTCCTACCTCAAAGTGTTTCTCCACCCGACCCTTATCAGCATACAAATTCTGCTGATTCTGTGCTGTGGCTATGTTATCCTTGAGAGCTCGGAGGATATCTTGGCTCTCTTGGATCCATATCTTGTCTCTCGGAGCCCTACTAGCACCAAACATCATGTCCACAAAAGATAAGGGATGATATCCATATAAAGCATAGAAAGGTGACATACCAATGGACATGTGATGCGTCGTGTTGTAGCAGTACTCGCCCAGATGCAGCCACTTCAGCCATGCCCTCTGCTGCCCGCTGACATAGTTACGCAAGTAGCCCTCCAGCCACTTGTTAACTATCTCTATCTGCCCGTCCGTCTGGGGGTGATAACTAGTGCTCGGTGTCAGCTCCGTCCCCACCAGCCAGAAGAGCTCCTGCTAGAATCCGCCCATGAAGCGGCTGTCCCTGTCGCTAACAATGGTCTTAGGTAGACCATGTAACCTGAAAATCTCCCTGAAGAACAGCTCAGCCACCTGCGCTGCTGTGTGGTGTGCGGATATGGCAAAAAAATGAGCATACTTCGTCAGTCGGTCAATGACGACAAAGATGCAGTCCTTGCCCTGCACCATGGGCAACCCTGTGATGAAGTCCATCGATATGCTCTCCCATTTCCCCTCTGGAATGGGAAGAGGCTGCAACAACCCTGCAGGATGGCTCATCTCTCCCTTGTTTCTCTGGCAAACATCGCACTCCCTGACATGCCGGAGTACGTCCTCCTTGAGGCCCTTCCATGAGAACCTCTCCCTGATAGCCCTGTAAGTCTTGGTGAACCCCTGATGGCCCGCCAATGGAGAATCGTGTGAAGCCTAGAGTATCTTCTTCTTGAGCTGAGATCCCTCAGTCAAGAAGATCCTGTCCCTGTAATAGATGATCTCGTCGACCACCCTGTACCTGTCATCTGCTACCTGCCCATCCAGCACCTCACACGCAAACCTGTCCTTGGAGTACTCTACCAGCAGTCGAGCCCTCCAATCAGCGTCCAAGCTCATAAGAGATAACGTGGCCGGTCTACGGGAAAGGGCATCAGCTACCACGTTATTCTTGCCTTTGACGTACTCTATGTCAAAGTCATAGGCTTGGATCTTACTGATCCACTTCTGCTGTCTCTCCTGCAACTGCTTCTGCTCCAGAAAGTACCTCAGGCTGTTGTGATCTGATCTCACCCTGAATCTGCTGCCCACTAGATACTGTCGGCATTTGGCCAATGCATGCATGATGGCCAACATCTCCTTGTCGTATATGGAATACAACCTCTCATGCGGAAGGAGCTTCCGGCTCTCAAAAGCTATCGGGTGACCACCCTACATCAAAACTGCACCAATCCCCTCTCCTGATGCATCACACTCGAGGACAAATGGCTGTGTGAAATCTGGCAATGCCAGCACGGGGCAGCTACTCATCACCTCCTTGAGCTTATCAAAAGCTCGTTGTGCTGTGTCCGACCAACTGAATGCCCCCTTCCTTGTCAAATCTGTGAGGGGTGCAGCAAGCTTTGAGAAGCCCTTGACGAACTTCCTGTCGTATGTGCAAATGCCAATAAATCCCCGAAGCTCAGTCACATTCTTCGGTTCTGGCCAATCTCTGATGGCCCTGATCTTCTCCTCGTGGACTCTCACCCCGTCCACTCCTATAATGTGCCCCAAGTACAGCATCTCCGTCAAGCCGAACTCACACTTGGAGAGCTTGGCATAGAACTGCTGCTCCTCCAAGATGCGTAAAACTGTCTCAATGTGCTGGAGATGCTCCTCCCAAGTCCTGCTATATATAAGTATGTCATCGAAGAAGACCAGCACAAACTTCCTCAGATGACCCCTGAAAATGTGGTTCATGCACGACTGAAAGGTAGCGGGTGCATTGGTCAGCCCGAATGGCATGACCAGAAACTCAAAGTGCCCATAATGACACCTGAAAGCGGTCTTGGGAATGTCTTGTTCCCTCACGCGTATCTGATGGTACCCGGATCTCAAGTCAATCTTTGAGAAGAACCGTGCTCCTCTCAACTCATCCATCAGCTCATCGATCCTGGGAATGGGGTACCTGTTCTTCAGGGTCTTCTTATTCAGAGCCCTGTAGTCAATGCACATTCGCAATGTGTCGTCCTTCTTCTTCACCAACACCAAGGAAGAAGCAAAAGGACTCGTGCTCGGCCGAATGTGACCAAGGGCCAGCAACTCCTGAATAGCACGCTCTATCTCATCCCTATAGGCCTTGGGATGCCTATATGGTGTGGTGATCACTGCCTGTATCCCCTGCTCAAGCTCGTTAGTATGCTCAAACCCCCGATCTGGTGGCTGCCCTGGTGGAATATCCCCAAATAGTGCGGCATACCTGTCGAGAATAGACTGTAGCTCAGGATGCACTGTCTGACCTGTATCCACTACCTCTGAAGCTCGCAACTCTACGGCCCACTCTATATCTCCCTTGCGGAAGGTCGCCTCCATCCTATGTGCCGACACTGTCTGAGGCGGGTATGTGTGCTGTCCTCGTATCTTCTCATGCCTCCCTGTCTTGGGATCATCCCACTCCATCTCTAGGGCCTTCCAATCTGTCGTGACCTTCCCCAGAGTAATGAGCCACTGAACACCCAATATCAGGTTGGTGTCCGGAATATCCACCACAAAGAAATGATCTGTCAATGTAGAAGTGCCCATCGTCACCGATAAATCTGGGACATACCGAGCACATGCCATAGTCTGATCTCCTGGGACCAAGACGGAAAATCCATCAAAACCCTCAATCTGTATGCCTCTCCTCTCAACCATCTGTGCATCAATAAAATTGTGGGTGGCCCCACTATGAACCAAGACTGAGACCCGCTGCCCGCGTACTGTCCCCCGTACGCGCAGCGTCAAGTACTTGGGAACTCCCCGCAATGCGGCTAGAGCTCCTCCAGTAGGTGCAAATGATGCCCCACCTGCTGCGAGTGGTGGAGGTGGTAAGGTACCCTACGCTGCATAACAATCTCCTGCCTCCACGTCATCCCCCTCATCCTCTTCCTCGCTGCTCTCGGAGAAGACCTCAATGAAATGTGCTTTCCCTGCAGCGCACCTATGTCCTGGTGCCCATGGCTCCTGGCAAGTGAAGCACAACCGCTTCCTCCTCAACTCTCTCCTGGCCTCATCATCAAACTGCCCTCGCCCAGGATTCGCCTTGGGAGGCGGAATCCTCGTGTCCTTCCCCTTAGGCTAGAAGGCCTGTCTCTGGGGGTAAGGTGTCCGTGTCCTGGGTAAGATATCCTGTAAATCCCGAGTCCTGCTGATGGCATCCTGAAGTGTGGCTGGTCTATTCGACTTGACTAGGCCACGAAGTGGCTCTGCTAACCCCTTCACAAACATGTAGACCATCCGAGCTGCGGATAGATCTGGCACCATCACTGAAACCCTCAAGAAATCTGAGATATATGTCTCTGGGCTCCCCGTCTGCTTGAGCTTTGTCAGCTCAACGAAGTGCTGCTCCGGGTCCCTCCTGTCAAAACGCTCTATCACCCTCTGTGTAAACTCAGCATATGTCCCCACTGTAGAATGCCCGAGTGTAGCCATCCCATGAAACCACCAGTCCTGGGCCTCACCCTCCAGATGTAATGGTGCCACCTTAATGGCCTCTGACTGCGACATCTGGTTAAGCTGGAAATAGATATCCAACTTCTCTACCCAAGACTTTGCCGAACTGTTTGATGAGCCATCAAACGTGGGTAAATGAAATCTGCTAGCTGCGCGGTGGTCATCATGATGATGCTTGTGCCCTCTGTGATGATCACGGGGTCTAATGTCATGTTGGAGCTGGACAAAGTCTCTGAAAGTGATAGAATCTCGGAACTCCTGCCCGTATGCCCTGTACTCTGCAAAATAGGCACCCATCTGGGCAGGCTCAGGCTCTGGCTCCTGCTGCGCTCCTGCCCCTGTGTCCTCTGCTAGGAAAGTGGGCATAGTGGATCGCGTGGGTGCATGCGATGCCACGATGGGGATAGCATCACGTATCGGCATATGGTGTGACGTGCCTGATCCCTCTCCAACCTGAAAACCCCTCGAGGTTTCCCGCTGCCTAACCTCCAGCGCAGCGAGTCTCTGTGACATACCCTGCATGTGTTGGAGGAGTGTCTCCCATCTCCTCGAACCCTCCTCGTCTGCCATAGGGCCTTGCTGCTCTGCGTCTCTCGCAGGCTGCTCCTGCTTTGAATCTGTCTCAGGCTGCTCCTGATCTGTGTCCACCACTAGAACACAGTCCCCCTCTCCGTGGGTGTTCTCCAACCCACGCTCAACGTCTTTGTATTTCTTACCCCGGCGATTGTTATGGGATCTATCCCTCGGCCTCATAGACTGCTAGCTCCACAGGCTGAGCCAGGTCTATGCTCTGATACCGCTGTAATATCCCCAACGGGAAATAGACAGTAATACACAGAAATACAAGCATGCAAATATATAGGAAAAATGTCGGAACTAGATTATAGAGCAAATGCACATAAAAATACCAGAACGCTAAGCCATTTTATTAATTCTGAGAATACATGTATGGGTATAATAGATAATTAGAATAAGTGCACCTATCCGTGCACAAGGCAAGTGAAGAACCCTCTCAGAATAGGAAATGGCTGCAATAGAGGCTGCGTCCTAGCTGCCGGAGAAATCTGCCGTAGAATGCTGTTGCTGCAATGTACTGGAACTAGGGGCTGATCCCCTCACCGGAATGAGCTGAAAATCGGTAGACTGCCTGTACTCACTGCTCTGGACAAAACCCAGAAACCATGAAGCAAATGCACCACCTCCGAAAATCCACCACAGAAGCCCTCCTCAAGAAAAACGCTCTCTCCCAAGCACGGCGCAGAGGCCCAAGAAGAATGCTGGAAAAGGGCCACAAATCCCTCTGCAAACTCTTCCAACGGAATAGACAATCCCTCCAAGTGAAACACGGCGAGACGAAAATCCCCCACAACGGCGTTACTCACCGAACCCAATTGCGTCCTCCCTCTGGGTTTGCGCGAGTCACTAAATGAGACTCGGCTCCTCTGCCAAAACGTCACAAATCTCACCGTCAGCTAGCCCAAGCCCGAAGGAATACCTTGCCCGAGCAGGCACTCGAAGTCCCCCGGAGCCAAGGGCGAGATCTCCGACCGAAGACACTTAGTCGCACTAAACAGTGCTGCAGACCGACTAAACAACCGGCGTGCTCAAGTAGACAGAAGTCTATCTCACAATATCATCAACATATCAATAATGCCAAATGGAGTGAAACCCCCACCTTTTATAGTGCTAGCTCCCCCTCAAACCCTAACTGCGTCCTTGAGCTCCTCCTATGCCTGCACAGTTGCCTCTAGTGCCTACGTGAGGCCTCTCTCCTGTAACGTGTGGACCCCCAAGGCTTCTCCTTTAAGTGACAACGTTACTCTACTAGGAAGCACTTTATTTTATTAAAGTGAGTTGACCCCTCTTTCTCACTTTTATTTATTAATTTAACTATAGGCGGAAAAACTATACAAAAATGAAATATTCCAATTAGCGGTGCTAATTAGGAATATTACAATGCAAGAGTCAAGGTTGGATGAAGAATTTGTATTTTTGCCTAGTTGGGATGAGGTTACATGGACTTAGATTCTAGAATTATTTTGGCTTATGCAATCATAGTTGGCTGATATTTTTCTTTTAAATAATATTTGTTGGACCATTAACTTTGTGTTGAACATTGTTAATGTTCAAAATCTGAAAAGGTGTGGAATGAAAGAGTGCAATGCAAAGAGACCAGACTTTTCACTTCATATTCCTGCATGGAATACTAACAGCCAACAAAGTTTGTTTATAAAATATGTGATTTTGGAAGGCTGAAATGTTAGAGAGTATATGGGAGAGTTGAGTTATTGTGAATCCTTGTTCGTGAGTTACCTGGCACAAAGAGACAGAGGTAGAAGAGCAGATGTGAGATTGAGAGAGAGATGGAGGTATTGAGAACTAAAGACCAAGTAAAGCACATTGTTTCTTTTATGCATGAGGGGATTGTAGTTTCCTTTCAAGTTGTAGCCTAAAAAGGAACAAGTTGGAGCTTGTTGAGGTAGGAACCTCCTTGGGCTTGTAGCTTGCAGAAAACTTATGTAAGTAGAAGTAGGAGCTTCCCAGCAAGTTGTAGCTTGCAGAATAGCAGAGAGGTTGGAGCCCCCAAAAAGTTGATGTAATAGAGAAAGTAGGAGCTTGGCTTTACAACACAACAACAACAAATTCGTGGTTTTCTCCCTCTATGAGTTTCCACTTATATCTAGTGTCCATATGTGCTGTCTTTATGTGTTGATTTTATGTTGTCATTGAATGTTGCTTATGTGTTAAAATCTATCTTTTGTTTGGAGGAATGTTGCTCATTTAATAGTTCAAATAAATGTTAAAAAGAAAAGTAAACAGAAATTTGATGTCCATGAATGCACTAAACTGATTCACCCCCCCCCCCTCTCAGTTTAGTCAAGTTTCCAACAACTTTCATTGCCCTAACAACAGTAGATTAACTAAAAGAAGACAAAGCTTTCTTGGTTTTTATTGGTTAGTTAGGGTAGGAATATAGCTTTTCTTACTTAGCATTGTTGCCTAACATATGCAAGTAGTTTTAGGTTGTTTTAATCTCTGTTCTAGCATATTATAACTTAAATCACTTGCTGATTTTTTCCAAACCCTCACAGGTACAAGGGGAAATGTTGGTGGATTTTACCCAGCTTTGAGGAAATGGAGTACCTAAAGACAATCTTGAACCAACCCCTTGCAAAAATCAGCAAAACTTACCTTTGTAACCTCTTCAAGAGTTCTTGCTATCCCTTGATCTTTCAAGGTATCCATTGCAACCTTTTTTTTCAATTTCTCTCCATCCCTTTATTCATAAGGGAATTTCTTCTTTCTTTTCACTTTAATCCCTTATTCCACAAGGGATCTAATAATCCATCATAATTTGTGGTTATGCTTTTGTAGTTAGATCTAAAACTAACATAGAATAGAATAATCACGCATGCTCATTGCAATCTAGTTTTGTCCTACATTTCACTTGGAGCATCTAATTGATAAGTTTCATTTCTCATGCTTAGAGTAGACCAATTGTAAATTTGCTTTAGCTATTTTTCATTTCACTGCTTTAGGTCTAACTTCATTAGCTAGTTTTTTTTTTCCATTTTTATCAAGAGTAATTAACCTCCAGCAAGTTCCAATTTCTTGCTGGTTGAAGTAGATTAACTAGGGACCCTTCCTCTCCTAGGACTTCTTATTTTGAGATCAAGGCCCTGACAAGGATAAGACCTACAGAGGAAGTTGATTGTAACCAATTTAAATTTGTTGCAATCACATTGCATATTGTGCACTTCACACACCAAATTAACGTAATCTCAAATGACAACCAACAAAACACTTCATCCATTTACTCATTGCCGCTTTATATTTCAAAGCTTGTTAACTTGTGGGTAATAGTCATTTCAATTTCAAGTACATTTTATCTTCAAAGCACTTTATTTCCAAGTACTTCATTTTGAGCATCTATCAAGCACACTCTTGGCAGCAGTCTAGTTCATATCTTTTACTTGTCAAGTGTTTATTTCATTTGCTTATCAGCATTGCATCTATGGTTTATGAATGAGTACGATGCTTAATAGTTAATGGCTATCATATATATGCTTTGAAATTCATGATATGATTTATCTCGTTAATGGTGGTTTGTGTCTTGCAATTCCATTAAACCCGTAGAACTTGTTTAACATAGATTAATCAAGCCTTAGTATTTTGTCTCATAAGGTCCACCCCCCTTGGCTTCACTCAGAGTTAACCTAGACGAAACAGTTGAGATTTGGGTGACAATTGCTCAACTCGAGACTGGCGCCCAAGGCCACACTAAATGGAGCTGAATATTTTCTACATGTTAACCAAAGTGTGGATTTAAGCAGCAACAAGCCCCAGGTGACATGGATAACAAATGGTGATAACATGGATGCCAAGCGGCTTGAATGACATGGCAGCTTGAGGAGATGACACATGGCACCCACTTTAGACAATTTTGGGTGGCCAAATTGGATAGGTAGCAGTTGACACATGGCATGTTCAGGCTGGTAAATACATATGACATGCAAAACCACATGGCAGTGCCAGTGGCAAGAGACATAGCTAGGTGGGTCCCATATCAAACTGCCTAGTTTAAGGATGTTGTAAGTGACAAGCAAATGCAGTCGACGGGTAGTGGCCGACATACGAGAAAACAATCTACGACAACTATCGGGGCAGGATCAATGAGAAGTAACCTATCTACCTACCAGCACCTAGTCACAAGGGGATTGGTAGTAAGCGCCCAGGGATCTATCAAACCACTTGATATGAGGATTTTACACATAAAGCAAACTTGGTCAGCGAACAGTGAGTGAGCACAACTGGAAGACATGGACAACACATGGTGGCTTAAGGAAGTAACATGTGTCAAGTGAATTGAACACTTTTGGGTGGCCAAATGTATAGTTGGAAAGTGACACATGAGCAAAACATGCGGAAAACTCTTATTAGCTGCAACAAATGGCATGGATGCATGATTTGGCAAGTGATGTGCCACGTGGGTCCCCCACCGAACTATCCGGCCATCGGAACTAAATTACCGCGACGAACAAGTGTGGTCGACAAGTCGGCAAAACAAGGAATAAATTATAGCAGTTAATGGGAAAATCATTGTTTATTGACGAGTGCATCTATCAAACCACCCAGTGGGAGGATGTTGTATCCATCTGTGGGATATGGCCAACAAGTGACAGGTGGCAGATAGTAATCACTCGCAGCAACTATTTAGAAACGATCCACGTCAATTTATGTGTTTATCTATCGGATCACTTCAAGACGGGCGACTGATCATTGTTTAGACACCAACTTCAATGGGTGGTGATTTGACAGAGGTCCAGCCCAAGCTCACAGCTCCCAGTCTCATGGGATTTGGAAGATAACTAACGAAGGGCCTATCAACCACTGAAACCTCGGCTTCGAACCCTGGTGCTCAAGCACTAAAACTGGTTGATATTTCGATCCATTAATTCCTACAATGGACAAGCCTCTGGTGTTAACACCTAGGTCATGTGTGTTCATGAGATTAAGAGCCTAAGTGCTAGGGCCAAATTTCACGGTCTCGGACACCAAATCCGTTAAAAGAAAATCTAAATTGGGCCAAAATAGTCTAATACCAATGGGTATTAAAGGAAACAAAATGACGTGACATCGAGTCGTTCACATGCAAATTAACAATGTAATTCTTATGGGTGTGTAGAACAGCTAAGGTAATTTTAATGTCAACTCACGGTACCATGGGTGAAATCCATGGATCAATACCCATGGTAATATACACAGTAAACTATAAATACAGAAGTTAAGCACTTGAACAAATTTCTTAGCCCGTACATATAACAGATCTGAGAGCAGATCAGGATTCAGAACTATAGTCAAGTTGTAGTTGAGTCGAGAGCAGAAGAAAGTGTAAGAAGAGAATGAACAGTGTGAGATCTAAATGTCAAAACGAGTGGATTTGTGAGAGAGCAGTGTAGTGCAGAGTGTGTAAATGCAATTTAGATGTGTTTTGGAGTTGCAAAGTATCAGAATAAGGGCAGATCTAAAGGCATAATGAGCCAAGTTTCACAAATATGAGACACATGCAAAATATGAGAGGGTGATGCCAAGACCGTTGTAGAGAAAGAGAGGAAAAAGAGCAGATTTGAATGATGAGATTACATCTGAGCTAGAAAAGAAGAGAAGCAGAGCAGACCAGAGCATATATGAATGTTGTGATCAGATTTATGCCAGCGGTGGAGAAATGCAGTGCAGATACAAAATCTGAATGCAAAAGAAGGCATATCTGATTGCAAAGGTGTATGGAATCTCTACAGATGTGGTTAAGTTTAGAACTAAAGAGCCAATAGAGTTGGGGTCCAAAACAGATCTGAGAAGAAGCTGAAGAAATCCTGAAAAAGACCTGTTACATCTATGAGTTGTGTGTTAAAATGATAAAATCTCCAAACCACACTGCACAATCTGAGTGGCACTTGGGTAGGTCACCCATTGTCACCTCAGCAACCTATCTTGCCTATCTTTTGGTTGGTTCTCCTCCAGCTCCAAGGGGGGCTACCCTATTAGGATCACTAGGGCTTAAACAGAAAAGCGCAAGTTGACGTCAAAAATGGCCCTAGTGAAACAGTGGTTTTTAAAGAAAAAAAGAAAATGATTTGACATAGTAAGAAAATATGGGCGATGTAAGGATACGAAGACCAGTGCCAATATTCAAGGGCAATAGGTAGGGTCGCAATCACAACCCCTCACGTCACCTCAGCTACAAAGTGTCTCTCACAGGTTGTTGGCTGCCGGTTGGAAGAGATGAATTGGAGAAAATTTTCTCCTAGGGGTCAGCCACTTTTGGTGGGTAACATTTGGCTCCAACTGGGACATGATCCATGTACTCGAACGGGGAGTCATACTTGGAGGGAATTGAGGGGCCCCAACTTTTCAACAAGTGTTGAGGTCATCCTACCAAGCTTATCTAGTGTTTGAAAGGTATAATCATCCCTCTAATAGCTTGAAAAAATGGAGATAAATTTATGGGAGTAGCTAGGGTTTATCAACCAATCAAGTAGCTCAAAGACACCCTCCTCCTAGCTGACTAAGCCAATCCTTGCAGAAATCTTAAACTTGAGTTATACATTAAATTTTTTTCCTTCCTGTAGCACTACACTAAGCCTCTATCATGTGCTATAGCGCACCACTAATCATCAATGCTAACCTACAGGGTCTATCTTAGTGAAATTTTGAGCTTTTTTCAACAAATGTAGCTTCTTCGTGCCTTTGTAATGTAGTGTAAGTCACTTATCTAGCGCTATAGAACTCCCATAATTCTCAAGGATTCCCTAAAGGGTGCCCCTACATTCCTCTCAGTGCCATAGTGCACCAAAATTCATCATCACTATACTACACAACCTCCTTCAGCCAAAAATTGAGGTTTTTTCACCGAAGTTGCACCCAATTGCATAACAAATAAAGTATCTTTCGATCAGAAACCCACCTTCCAACATGTGCTCTTGACAAATGGGCGAGTAGACATATGACTAATGCAGATGACGGAGATATCAATGGCATGTCACCTCGTCTACAAAATGGCTCTCAGTGTCTAAAGGCTGTCGGTTGGAAGAGATGAATAGGAGAAAAGCTTCTCCTAGGGGTCAACCACTTTTGGTTGGTAACAGTGCCTACGAAATCTAATGTATACTGAAGTTGGTGCTTGCATTTACATAAATATTAAAAAAAGATTTGTGATTTTCTCCCATATGGGTTTCCACATAAATATCCTATGTTCAAGCTTTATGTGATTGATGCACTGCTGTATTGTTGAATGTGTTTGATGGGCTGTATAATTATTAAAATTTATAACGCACTAATTCACCCCCCCAGTATTTTCCTCATTTCCAAGAAGAGATAACTAGCTCAACTAGTAGATTCAAAAGGGTATGGACTAGTAATCACCTGGATAAGATCATCAAGGATCCCCAGGGATACAATTAGAAATATTTTAACTTCTTACCATGATTGTACAAACTAACAGACTTACACCAAAAACTAAATTCAATGGCATGTTCTGGAAAGTATGGCCACTCATATTGCATTAAAATCCCAACATGTACTTAAGATGTTATGTATCAAGTTCCAAGTCACAATCCACTGCAGCCTACACCCATTTTCTTCTAACTGTACTGGCATCTGTCCTCAAAACATATAATGTTTTCTCACTATTCTAACTCTGAATAAGATAAGATAAATTCTGTTAATGTCCAATGAAAGACCAAAAAAGGTTTCTCAATGATAAGATTGCTTCACCCTGAATCTTCTCAATTTTTCATGTGTCTTTTGACATGTTTCCAAAGAAGTGCACCCCATAAGCTTCTCAACTAGACCTCATATTTTCTAACATTTTTACGTTCAGGACATCTATTTCCCTCCTCCAATTAAACAAACTGTAGGACCAAATCACTTTGCCATTAAGAATCTCGATGATTATCACAGAGGTAACATATTCTATAACAATGGGTTTTCCCTCCCTGATTCTTTATAACATCAAAAAAGACTGATTGATCCCATTCTTGGGTAAACATTGAAAAAAAGGATCATAAAACTTCCAAGAGCCATGAGAGAAGCAAAGACCATGTTACTCATTCTATTCTAATATATTCTTATGTATTGTCAGAAATAAAAAGCTATGAAAATATCAACGAAGTTTCACAAGGAATGACAATAACTATACACATGATGATAAGTTAATTTTATATAATTCCAGAACTGGGCCTCTTTGCTTACTTCCCCATACAAGGAAATGTATAAACTCTAAATCAGGAAAACTACATGAATATACATTGCAAAGTACACACTGTCCTCTAAGAAGAAATGGGGATCAAGCAGATCAGATTTGCAAGCAAACTCACTGGCCAAACAGGAGAACCAGCAACCACCTCTTTCAAGCATCAACAAAATCAAAGGAACCTAGAATTGAGAAAACTACCTTGGAATGTGCATGGCCAATATTAGGCAGAAGAGCCCTCAGAAGTTTCTCTGACATTTCACTGAACTCCTTGCCTGCAAGCTCTGTCAGCATAACAATAGCCCTAGATGCACCTTTTTTAATTTCATGAAACGGATCTCCAAGGGAAATGCACGAAACCTATGAGAGCCACCCTGGATATCAGTTACTAAAATTAATTACAAGGGCACGCAAGAATAAGTTAGAAGCAGCACACCTTTGCAGAAAAATCTCCATCACAGAATCTCGAGTTAATCTCCTTTACCTGGACAAGATGTCCCACTACGAGTTTAAGTGTATCTCCAGAGCATCGTATCATGCACTCACTTCCTAGAAATTTTATCATTTCTAGGCGGACCTCTTCTGACTTCTCAAGCAATGGAAGCTGACCTGCACAGAACAAATCACAAAACAATAAAAGTTTATATTCACAGCCAAGTCTTCTGCACAACAACAACAAAAGTACAAATGAAATGATTGTGATAGTGGAAAGGAAGCCATAATGAGTCAACGACAATATACAGACCTTGATCTAGTCAAATATAATATCTAGACACATTGTAAAAGCTTCAACCCATAAACATGTCATAAAAGAACTAAAATTAAGATACAACTAAGGCTGAGAAGCTTGAATATAAAGTAGATCCACAAAAATGTTTAGGCTAAAGGTTAAAATGCCGTAAATACCCATCCTTTCTGCTATTAAGGGTACAACCAATGCCACTGTTTGATCCACCTAAATAATACAAGAAAACACCACACGTGAAATTACAGCTTTATTAAGTGAAAAGTCTATAAAATTCATATCCTGATCAATTCATTACTGTAAATAGGACAAATTTATTATAAATAATACGGTATTTTCCTCAGAATTACATTCTTATCATCTCAGCATACTCTTTTCTTGAAGAGTTCTCACTGTTAATGAATACCCAAAGAGAACGTACAATCCAGAGGAAGACGTTATATTAAGAGAACCATAAATGGACTAAACTCAAGAGACTTATCAAAAATTACAGATCGTGAATATGGAGATTCCCAATACAACCACCATCCAACAACAGCAAATAAAAGTTTTACTTGAATTAACTGACTACCTTAGAAATCTTGTTTACGACTCCGCTTATTAGGTGAATAGCCAGTTCCCTGCATTTTTCAACACTGTCACAGAGAGCTTTCAACACTTTATTAAGAACTCTATCATCCCAGGCAACCTGCAAACAATAAAGAGCAAACCATGCATGTGCACTCAAGACCTTTGAGAAAACCATTGTATGAGCCCTTTACATGAAACACACCAAATCTTCGATATCAAACACAAGAAAATAGCAATGTAAACAATTTCCTTTTCTGTTTATAAAACTGCTTTAGAATTCGTGAATGCCAGCACCTTTCTACAACAAAATAGACAAAAGGTCAGAAAACAAATGGCATCTATGAATGCAACACTGTAATGTCAAAAATGGTCATGTATATAGGCTTAATAAACTGGATTGAATCATTTAAATTTTAATAGTGTCAGACCTACCAGACAAAGGGTGTTCCTACCTCATAGGTATATGTCCGTGAATAGAGGAAATAACATAATAAATAGAGCCTCGAAGATAGAATGATAAAATTCCATTCGATCAGTACAGTCCAAGAGCAAGATTATCTGTGTCCCGACTGCCTAGGTGTGTGCCTTTCTGGGTATCAATGCTTCAATTATGCATGAGTTTATCAAGGCAATGACCAAAGAGGAAGACTGCCACTTGCATGGAAATATCAAAAGCCAGTATGTAAAAGAGAATGTTTGCAACTTTGTATACATGAATCACAGGATTTACCAAGGGATTGTTAAAATAAATCCATCCCTACACCCCACATTAGATAGAAAAGGGGATCTCCAAAAGAAATATTTTAATCAGTGTTATCAAGTTGAACCAAGTCTACTCATCTCTATAGAGTGTGACTGGGTTTGAGGGAATTAAAAAAAAAAAAAAACAATGGTTGACTCAAGCGAAGGAGTTAACCATTGACTTGGTTTAATGCAGGCAAGTTAGTGCCTGATTCAACAAAGATGCACCAAAATTGGCTAACAGTCAAATCCGACAGGATTAACTGGACCACCTACATGTAGGCCCAATCAACCAAGGAAAGAGAAACCAACCACATAAAACCCTCTTCCTCCTCCTTATAAATACAACCCTACACTTTTAACTCACACGCTTCTCATTGTCAGCATTTGCAGCATTTGGAGTTGGTAGCATTCATAAATTGTTTAGCTGGAATTGGAGTAGATTCAAAGTTGAGCTGTGATGGTTTCAATGGGAAATGATCTGCATTCGTTGTCTAACAACTTACTATCAGATTCAAGGAATATTTTTGCCAAAACCTTGTGCACAATTGGACATAAGTTTTTCCATTTCAAACCCTCATTCTTTTTCATTGCAATTGCTGAATTATTATTTAAAATCCAAGACAGCATTATAGTTCAAATTGCAAAAAAAAATTATTGTTTAAGACAATCACATCACTTCAAGAAGGTAGAAGAACACTGCATGGAACCACTGTCTATATTTGAGCTCCTGGAAAAGAGAATGCAATGATTGTGAGCAGGCCAAACAAGAGCAGGGTTACATAGGTTGAAATGACATTTAGGGCAAATTAGACGCTGCCATAAGATGTCAAAAACTTTGAAAAATAAATGGCAACAATTGATGAAGTCATTACAGCAAAGAAAGCAAGCAAAAAACTTCAAGGGGAGATAGGCAGAACCTCTAAGATCCCTACACACCCTGGTGGCACTGGAAGCCCTTGCTTCAAAGCATCCTCCAATCGCCCTATTCATGACCACTTTAGATCCATCCTTCCAAGAGACAAGGATTGGGATGCCACACTTGATCAAAACAGAAAAAGGCTGGACAACTTTTTTGCAAAATTCTCCCAAAATTTGGAGATGCGGGAGCAGACAAGCAAGAAAAGACACATTGGGGACATATCGAGGCAACCCCTAGATGTTTTGGGAAATTCATGGGGGTCAAGGGGACATCAGTAACCCTACCATAAGAAGCCTCATCTCTAAATTATAAAAAGAATTAAAAGTCCAAGCAATAACAACTCATCATTGGGCAATACCAATAATAAATTCAAATTTGTCAATGATACAAACATGATTCATCAATCACCATTGTTATTATCATAGTTCACATTGAAGCAATAATACATGCTAATCAAAATTTCAAATTTATAACTTATAACAAAATCAAATACATTGATTCAGATTATAAATAGTACTAAGTAAAACTTAAATACTAAATGTAAACAATAAATACTAAAGTCTGAAATAGTAAACTAAAAATTACTCGAAAATAATAGAGTGACGAGTCAAAGACTCAATACTTGGTGTCTAGAGTCAAAAATTAAAAATTAAAATTAACAATAGATGGTGAATGCCAAAAAATAAAAGTAGCTAAAAGAAATCAGCATCAGATGAACATGAATGAGTCGATGCCATTGACCACACCCCTACATCCATCTGTTATATGAAGCCATCGGGACCATCAATGGGAGTATCACTATCTGAGTCAAAGTCACTTTCACTAGTAACCAATGGCACACCAACCAAACCATGATGCATCTCATTTGGTCCATCCTCATCATCTATCTGTGCATCCTCCTCTATATCCACATCCTATCATGTTGTAGGTCCCCTCCAATACTCTAAAAATTTCAAGTCCTAGGTGACTAATAGTAATGTCTCGTTTTTGAATGATTACCGACCCAATAGCCTATTCGATTCCCGTAGGTTATACGGAAGAAGGGAGATCAATTAGTCTAATTGTTTGATTGTCATTCAGGAGAAAAAGCAACATTTAGAAGTGGCGGCGAATAATTAAATAAAAAGGGTGCTATTAAGTGACTTCGGGAAAAATAATAAAAAAGCCTATAAAGTCACTTTATTAAAGAATGAAAAAAAGGTGATCCATGGTATTTGGATGATCAATGGTATTCTGATAACCCATGATAATAAAAGGATTACTAGAGCTTACCCTTCGGGACGAATAGGTTGTTGTTTTCAATAATTCATCTGAGAGCCCTTGGAGCTTTGTAAGGGTGTGAAACCCTCATGGAGATTAGTTTCGGCGGTGGAACTATCAACCTTAACTAATCAAGATTGTTTTTAGTGGTGAAATTATCCACCATAGTAGGTCAATAAAGAGGGATCATCCAAATTCCTCATAGGTGCTCAATTGAAGGAGTTTATTTACAAGTGATCGTGGGAGCTAGAAGCAGGATTGATCATCATGACATTAGTTCCTATTTTATTAAGGCCAAGATAATTTATTTGTCAAGGACGACTTAACTTTGAGGCAGGATTTCCAAGGAAGGCCCAATTCTCCTAGGAGGCCAATTTATCTCACAAGAGGCAAAGTTCCCTTGGATGGTCTGGTTATAGCATCAAATCCATATCATCCATATAAATGCAGCAAACCCATATTTGTTTCTAGAGGCCAAACTAAATTAGAGGAACCAAATCCACTGGGAGACCGATCTTTTATTGCACCAGCTAAATTTATTTGTGGAGAGGCCAAGTTATTGCAACAGTTGGATAAATTGTACAAGTCGGATTATCTAAGGAGGAAGCCCAAGAAATTGTTGAGGTCAAATTCTTCATTGGAGAAGACGAGCTTTCTATTTCCCGAAGACCAAGATAATTGTTGGGGCTTGTTGAGAAATGAAGGGGCAACCAACTTAGGTAATTTCTCTTCTTTGATAACTGCTTGTGAAGCATTTTTACTTAACTTGATTAGATTCTTCATTACTTATTTATTATTAGTGTTTTCTTCATCAAACGGCTACCAAACCATAAAGAACAATAAGATAAGAGGACACAGAATATAGGTGATTAGCCAAGGCCGAAACCTCTCCAACTTAAGAGGAAAACCCACAAGAATTCTTCTCTTCTTATAGAACTTCATTGACGAATTCCAAGACCTATGACCTTGACCAAGACCAAGTCAAATCCTGCTTTTCTTACAACCATGACCTTAGCAACTCCTGCAATTTTGATCCAATAGATTCTTCTGCAATTTCGACCTATCCAGCAAATTCTTCTGCAATTTCGACCTATCCAGTAAATTTTTCTGCAACTTGGACCTGCCCAACAAATTCTTCTACAACTTCGACCTGCCCAGCAAATTATTCTGCAACTTCTACCTGCCCAGTAAACTCTTCTGCAACTTCGACCTGCCCAACAAATTCCTCTATAACTTCAACTTGACCAACAAATTCTTCTGCAGAAACTCTAGTCCCTGCACATGCAAAAAATTATGGTAAATTCTTCTCCTTTCCTCTTCGTTGGAATTGATCCTCTCTCCTACAAAATTCGGCTTGCAAGGTGTACTTCTTGATGCCCTAACTCGACTTCTCCATCTCAGCCTTTACTGCAACAATAAATGCCCTAATTCCTTCGCATGTGTGGAGAGTATAGCTCGACAAACAAATCACAAAATTCACTTTTCTTCTCTTCTATTAGTCTCTCTCTCCTTCGCACTTCTTGCTCTTCTTGTACGAATTGGTGAGTGAATTGTCTCCTCCAAGTGAGGTCAAAGTCTCCTTTATATAGGTCTTTCACTAGGTCGAATTGCACCTTTTAGGCCGACTTGTCTACTTGAGTAGGTCGCCTTGATCTGTGCATCATGACAAGGTCTTGGAGGGTCTTTTGACTCAAACTGACTCAAATAATTTTCTTCACAATATGTCACATGCCCAAGAAGGGTCTTTCATACATGACAATGACTCAATTGACTTGTAGACTAAATAACAAGCCCTACAAGCTCTCAATGGGAGATTGACCTATAAAATAAATTTCTCTTGAGCATGAATCCCATGCCCCAAGGACAACAATAATAAATTTATTTTTCTCTTTACATTAAATACATAAAAGCATGATTACATATGTCATTATCAAGACCGAACCTAGTTACATATTTTAACACTCCCTCTTAACTAGGGAGCTATTCATAATCCATAAAAGGTACTTGAACATTCTCAATCTGAAGAATTCTCATAAGAAGAGTCGGATTGGTGAAATTCCATTTATCATCATATAACCCGGCATTGTCACATAGCAAGGCCTTGACTAACACCTTTATCTCTCCTCAAGCTCAAAGCATAATGCTAGCGATACCAATGACTGATAGACACCATCATCATTGTCTCTCAAGGCACATACCCCACTAGGTGTAGAAATTTCTGAATCTTAATTCTTATGCAAAAATTATTTTTGTTAATCCAGTTAAGCTTCTCCTACTTATACAAGTTATCAACTGAATATATTCAAGTTAACATCAAAGCAAAACACATAACAGATCCCTACCAATTCAGATCTAGAATAAGCACATGCACACATAGACAAAGTGACAGTTATTTCTGGACAAACTGTCCCCGGAAAAACCCAATGTGGGAAAACCGGTCTCTAGCTACTGGAGGGCTCTATTATTAAGAATATTTCTGAATACACAATTCTGGGTTCCAGATCTAGAAAACCCTACAGAGAAAACTCTAGATCTGCAGCTCTTGGCTTATCTAAGACCAAAAATATTGACTAATCCACACCCTCAAACGGGATTTACAGACCAAATCTAGGCCTAGAAACCCCAGCACTACCCCTAAAAGACATTGCTGCTGCCGTCTGCTGTTGTCGCTGCTACCTTTCTCTACGTTGTCCTTTTTGATCTCTTCTCTGCTTCTTGTGTATTCTAGACCCCGGGATCAGATCATCACCTTGGTCTAAATTCCCCTCTCTGCAACTGAAACACTTTTGAGAATTCTTAGCAACCCCGCCTTAGAATCTCAACTTAGCTTCAGTGCTCTGCCTCTCTGTGTCTTTACAAATGACCCCAAGCCTTTCCTTTATACTTTTCTCGTTGACAAATCAACGACCAAGATTAAATCTTTAATCAATGGCTATGATTAAAAGAAAGTTTGATCTGTGTGACTTAAGACAATTTCATCACATGTTTAATTAAATTCACTTTAACTATTTAAGTTCCCTAAGTTTTAACTTAGGAAATACACTAAAATAATTAATTAATTTAATATCTCCTAAACCAAATGAAATTTCCCAAATCCATTTATGGGTCTTGTAGATCAGGTGAACTCTAGTCCTTCCTCAAAATTTGGGACCTAGAGCACAATTGATGCTACCCAAAATACACAAAATCTCAACACTCCCTCTTAGCATCAAGGGTGTGTTCTAGTAATACATCACACTATGCATTATATGATTTTGGGTATTGGTTCTGTGCTGTTGATGCTTGACCTCCTGCCACTCAACTCTGCATTGTTGTTGCCATTCTGTACTGCTGCCCGTGACTCTACCACTGCCACTGCAACTTCTGTACTGCAACTCCCTCTCAATATGTTGCATCTGTGCTGCTCATAGCACTGCCACTATTGATACGCTGCACTACAACTTCAATTGTTGAGAGAAACAACTGAATCTCCTACCCAATCTTTGATAGACAAGTCAGATGGGCTGCATCCCCATCAATGAAGATCCATGGGCTATAGATCTGTGCTGGGATCTAAAGAACGATGCATAGCTACAACTCTGCCTGCGTAATTAGACTCCCTCTACACTACTAAAGTCACATCAGCTCCTTGTGTTGAAATCTATCACGTTGTTGATGCACTGTGTTGTCCCTCTAAAGCTCTCTGCGCTGCTGCAGCTCTGCACCGCGTAAGCAGTACTGCACTGCATTGCTGAAGTCACATCAGCCTCTACGCTGCTACTGCTTCTACGCTGTTGCTGCTATGCTCTGCGCTGCTCCTCCCAGCCTCCAAATCTGCCTCTGCTTATGCCTCATCTGTGATCTATGCACCCACTGCTCCACTTGTCCCACTATTATCTTAAGGTTGTCTTAGCTCGCTTGTGATCCAAGAGATGAGCTACTCAAGGATCCCATCTTACTTCCATGTAGCTCCTCTACATGTCCAGGTCACCCCTCCTCCGTGGTTCATGAGCACTCATGCCACATGGCTACATCATCTCCGGACCCATCTTCTACCACCGCTGCTTTGGAAGAAGATGCTTCCTTGTCCTTCTTCTTTTCTGGACAATGGTTGGCAAAATGTCCCATTTCACCACACTGGAAGCACTTGATCTTGGAGAGATCCTTCTTCTTCTTTGGTTGCTTCTTTGATGCCAAGGCTGCATCTTCCTCCTCTTCCTTCTTAACCTTGCTCAACGCAGGGTTGTGCTGCTTCTTGGTGAACCTTCGTAGTTCTTCTTGCCGTAGGATCGACCACAAGTTGTCCCAATCTGGGAGGTCCGCTCTGCCCAAGATACTTTGGACAAAGGTTTCCCACTCTTTAATATACGAAGAGGAAATGCTCGATGTCTTCTCCCTTGGTCATCATCAATGACCTCATTCGGGCCTCCAACAGTATCTTCCTTTGGACAGACTTTCCCTCATATAGGGAAGTCAAGGCCTTCCACATCTCATTAGATGTCCTTTTCTCAGCTATGTGTGGCACAATATGATCCTTGATATTGTCCATTATCAGCAGCTTGGCATGCCCAACAGCTTCTCTATGCTTCTGTAGGAGATCCGCATCTTTCGATGTGGCCAGGGTCTGCTCTGCATGGTCTCTTAGACCGTATGCCTCAAGGACAATCAGGATCTTGCTTTCCACACCGAAAATTTTGAGAGGCACTCTAGCCTATCCTGATCACGCAATCCATGAGGAGCCATCTCCTCAGAATGTGTCGAAGCTCCTCTTCACTATGCTAGAGATCTGGATCTAGGGTCCTTTTTGAACTGGGCACCCTCTGCTCCCTCTGACACTTGATTTCCCTCCTTGGAAATCTACCAAATCAACTATGATCCAGCTTCTTCTTTGATCCTATGACCAAACTGCAAGTTTCCTTTAGCAAGAAAGTCTCTGAGAAGTTGATCTCTTCCCAAACTGTCACTTGTGCTAAGGCTAAAAATCTGAAAACTTCAAAAGTTTAACCCCACCAGCTCTTCTGAATTTTCTACAACTTTTCTGCAGACTTTTTCTGGATCTGACAAATTCAGATATGAATCACACTAGCTGGCTTCAGACCCAACCAGCGTTGTTTCTGAGCTTCCTCTGCGCAGTAATTGTGTGGGCTTGCTAGGACACAGTGTTGGATAGCGTCACCCTTCCCTCTGTGTGAGTCTGCTCCTGAAAACTGCACTATCCCTTCAGATCTGCTTTTATGTTGCCTTTCCAGCTGCTTTCTGCAGCTAGATCCTTCGGATTCTTCAGCTGGTGACCCTTCAAGATTTGCAATTGCTCTAATACCATGTAGAAATTTATGAATCTTAATTCTTATGCAGAAATTATTTTTGTTAATCCAGTTAAGCTTCTCCTACTTATACAAGTTATCAACTGAATAAATTCAAGTTAACATCAAAGCAAAACACATAACAGATCTCTACCAATTCAGATCTAGAGTAAGCACATGCACACATAAACAAAGTGACAGTTATTTCTGGACAAACTGTCCTCGGAATAACCCAATGTGGGAAAATCAGTCTCTTGCTGCTGGAGGGCTCTATTATTAAGAATATTTCAGAATACACAATTCTGGGTTCAAGATCTGGAAAACCCTACAAAGAAAACTCTAGATCTACAGCTCTTGGCTGATCTAAGACCAAAAATACTAACCGATCCACGCCCTCAAACGGGATTTACAGAACTCAACCATATCTAGGCCTAGAAACCCCAGCGCTGCCCCTAAAAGACATTGCTGCTGCCATTTGTTGCTACTGCCGCTGTCTGTAATATTCCTAATTAGCACCGCTAATTGGAATATTTGATTTTTGTATAGTTTTGCCGACTATCGTTAATTAATAAATAAAAGTGAGAAAAGGGGTCTAACTCACTTAAATAAAATAAAGTGTTTCCCTAGTAGAGGCAACCTTGTAACTTAAAGGGGAAAGCCTTGGGGGTCCACACACACATGAGAGAGGCCTCACGTAAACTCCTAAGGTAACTGCGCAGGTCAAGGAGGAACTCAAGGACGCAGTTAGGGTTTTGAGGGAGCTAGCACTATAAAAGGTGGGGGTTTCACTCCATTTGGCATTATTGATATGTGATTGATATTGAGAGCTAGACTTCTGTCTACTTCAGCACGCCGGTTGTTTAGTCGGTCTGCAGCACTGTTTAGTGCGAACTGAGTGTCTCCGGTCGGAGATCTCACCCTTGGCTCCGGGGGACTTCGAGTGCCTGCTCGAGCAAGGTATTTCCTTCAGTTTCTATAGGTGGTTTGCAGTGGATTTTGGGTGGACGTTGCAGAGGAGTTGGTCTCTTGGAGTGACTGCGCAGTCCAGGAGAGAGGACGCAGTTTCAGCAGGGAGGACGCAGTCTTTGTTGAGCAGCGTTGTTGTGTGGTGATTCGGCAGTGGTTTCAGCGTTTTTCAGCCTTGAGGAGGTTGCCATTTCAGCCGAAGGTTTTGCAGGAGGATTCAGGCCCTTTCCTCAGCGTGTTTCTTGAGCTTCTGCGCTATTCCTGGAGGCACAACGTTTTTGTAGGAGGAGGGTTTCTGGGGGTGATTTTCGGAGGTGGTCCGTTTGGTATATGGTTTCTGGGTTTTGTCTGGAGCAGCGATTATAGGTGATCTGTAGATTTTTAGCTCATTCCGGCAAGGGGATCAGCCCCTAGCTTCAGTTCATTCCAGCAGCAGCAGTTTACGGCAGTTCCTTCCAGCAGCTGGGATGCAGTTTCTGTAGCAGCCATTTCCTATTTTCCTGAGAGGATTCTTCACTTGCCTTGAGCAAGGATAGGTGCATTTATTCTGATTATCCATTGTATCTCATTATATTCTCAGATTAATAAAATGGCTTAGCATTTCTGGAATTTTATGTGTACTTGCTCTATATTTTGTTTCCGGCATTTTTCTATATAGTTGTATGCTTGTATTGCTGCCTATTTCCCGTTGGGGATATTACAGTGGTATCAGAGCATAATTCTGGCTCAGCCTGTGGTCTATGACATCGGGGAAGAGATCATACAGAGCAATAGCAGTTGCAGTACCAAAAACGCAATTGGAAAAAGGGCCAAAATATAAAGGGTCAAATTTTGAAGTTTGGAATTAGAAGAAACGTTTTCTGGGTTTTTCTAGGTTTTGGGCAAGGATCACCTTCCCAAATTCCGGGAATCTTCTGAGTAGTTTTCAGCGGGTAAATCGGAGGTTGAAGTTAAGCAGCAGTATGGTTTTGCAGCGGCCGTGCAGTTTCTGTGGAGCCACCTGAGACTGATTCTGAGCAAGAGCAGCCTGTGCGGGGCACAGAGCAGCGGGACCCGATGGCAGACGCAGAGAGGAAACTGGATGCACTCCTCCATCACATACAGGAAGTGTCACAAAGACTCACTGGGCTGGAGGTTAGGCAGCGGGAAACCCCAAGGGGATTTCGGATTGGTGAGAGATCAGGCACATCCCACCATTTGCGGGAGCATGATGCCACTCAGCATAGGGCATCACATACACCCACACGCCCTACCATGCCCACTTTTCTGGATGAAGACATAGGGACAGCAGTACAGCGAGAGATAGATCCGGGTCGGATGGTTGGCTTTTTTGCAAAGTACCAGGCTTACGGACAAGCGTTCATGGATTCTATCACCTTCAGAGCCTATATCCAGTTCCAGTATGGCATTAGATTCCGTGATCATCATCGAGGGCACAGGCACCACCGTGATGACCACCGCATAGCTAGTAGACCTCACAACTTTCACAGAGGGAACATGCGCTCACATGATGAGGGCTTACAGCGCATAGTGGACAGATTCCATCTACCGACATTTGACAGGTCATCCAGGCACTCAGGAAAAGCTTGGGTGGACAAGTTGGATACCTCTTTCCAGCTTGACCGAGTATCGGAGAGGGAAACCATTAAAATGGTTACCTCGCACTTGGAGGATGAGGGCACACAGGATTGCAGGGAGTCTGAGGTTACACCTAGTGTGACACAGGATTCCCCCTCATTGGAGACCTCCTTGGCCATGTCGGTTGATGTGGTAGTGGAGAAGGTAGAGCCTACCTCGGTAGAGCCATCCATTGAGGTGATGACCGGAGTCGTGTCCGAGTCTTCAGGTGGTAGCAGCACACGACAGATGGGTGAGGCGTTAGGAGATATATCCACCTTCGATGAGGCACTAGCAGGTACAGAGGTATTGGATGATGGTCGTAGACAGCGGTATCATCGGCTTCGGACGGACCTTCGAGTTTTGAGAGAGAAGGCCACGTCAGTACGGGAGGCCATTTTGTTGCAGGACCAGGAGCTGGAGGGTATGAGAGTGACTTGTGCCAAGTCGGCGGCCAAGTTGGTCCGCATTGGGGAACAGCTGGATTCCCTGATGGTACAACCAAAGGGCACGTTGGAGCGTCAGATCATTCCCCTTCGGGCATGCATGGATGGGACTAGCAGTGTTGTTGGGTCATCTCTTTCCGTTGGAGAGAGAGAGGCAGAGCCACCTAGTCAGATCTCATATGTTGAGTTGGATAGCGGTATGAGACGATCAGAGTTGCACAGGGTACAACATCCATATGTTGAGGTTGGATGGAGAGAGATTTTGAGTTGGTACTCGGTGGAGCGGGCTATGGAGATGCTGATGGATCCGAGTGTAGCTCAGCAGGAGTTTCTATGCATGGGGATTACAGGAACCCCAGATTGGCATTGGGATCCAGGTGGGATCACCTATCGTTTCCCAGGCAGGTCGGCTGACTATGTCTTGGAGAGTGCGGTTGGCCTAGTAGTAGAGCATGTGCGGTTTCGGTCAGCTCCAGTGGCCAACCAGTTTATGGGCAGACTCGCTAGGTTGTCTTGGCATGACATTCATACACGGGATCACAGGGTGGTCAGCACACCTTGGCAGGAGCTTGTCGGAGGAGGTGGCATCGGCAGGCCACCAGATGGCACCTTGTATGGGGCCAAGGATTCTTCACCTTTGTGTGGGGCACAGAGGACGCAGCAGAGCCGAGCAGTGGTGGTAACACTACTGACACACGGGGAGATTCACTTCTCGGACCCCTTGAGGAGTATTTGGAGTGATGATCCTTTCGTCGGCAGGTATAGCAATGCGACGATGGAGACGATGTTACCGATTGGTGGTAGTCAGACCTGTAGAGGCACAGCTCTAGGACATCACATCCAGGGGTGTGCGGGAGCCTCTAGCATTGAGCGGTGGATTGCCGATGGACATGGAGTAGCATGGTGGTGTACCATAGTGTGTGGGACTGCATTGTGGAGTAGGAGTATCCTACATCACATTGAGAGCATGCGGAGAGTGACCGATGCCTGGACACAGTCAGGGCACGAGACGATACAGGGTGCTACAGCAGTAGCACATGGTATCCAGCAGCATACCGAGGTATGCCTCAGTGTGCAGCGGCATGTCGAGGAGTGTGTGGATGATCAGTGGTATGCGAGGGCATACGGTGCTACACAGCAGGGACTTAGAGCATTGCTTCCAGAGAGACTCATGGATAGGGACATCGGGCTTACCTTTGGGAGTAGTTCACCCAGGATCGATGGAGAGACAGAGGAGCAATACTTGGCAGTATCTGTGGGGACTCACACACCTGACTCGCTTCGACATCACTCACAGGTACAGTTGATTATGTTTTCAATCTTTGGCACTTTGGGCGTGAGCAGCAGGGTATGCGAGGTTCACCCAAGATATTTGGATGACACTCAGTACACTAGAGGAGAGACTTCTCAGCAGTGGCACTGGGTTGGGGTGCTAGTTGACAGCCACAGGTTGGGAGATGAGATGATCCTTTGTAGAGGTGGTGCATTAGTGATCACTGAGCCTACGCTTGGGGAGCAGGTCATGAGGGAGACATGCATCATTTTTCCCTCAGGGCATGTCGAGATCATGCATGAGCAGAGGATACGGGGTACAGCAGAGGTAGTATCCCAGTATGTGTCTGGGCTCCAGACACTGTATCGACACCTTGTCGAGAGGGTGGATGGCATGTTCGATGCAGATGAGATGGCGGAGGTAGAACAGGAGGGCATTCCTTCTGTATGCCAGGGTGAGGACTCCTTTTCACATGAGTCCATAGGATCAGTTGAGGTCGCTTCTGGGGAGCGAGGGCAGTCACGCGCGGATGGTGACAGTAGACCGGAGCTATATTCTAGTGTCCAGGGTGAGCAGTCATGGGATTCTACGAGAGATACTCGGGGTGGAGAGTCACTTGTGACAATTCAGCGAGAGCAACAGGTGATGGAGCCTGAGTCGACAGAGGAGGACACTACTCACATCAGGCATGATATTCCTTTGAGAGAGAGCCAGATGGGCACTCACATCGAGTCTATGGTGGATATGCAGCTAACCGCAGGGTCAGTCATTGAGGAGGAGTAGTCAGCTGCATTGACATCGAGTACCGTGATAGCAGCTACAGATCCATATCCTCTGGAGATGTTGGAGGTAGATGTGATAGTTTGGCAGTGGGAGATGATTACGGGTTGGCGGCAACCTTCCAGGCATGTTCCACATGCAGTTGTTGTTGCTACATCAGATGCTTCCTCCATGATGGACTGGCGGGAGATCATGAGTTGGTACCCTCTTGATGGTACGGTACTCTTCGTAGGGGGCGCAGCGGAGCAGGGGCCCTTAGACATAGTAGATGTTACAGGTCCCAGTTGGCAGGAGGGCACCGATTCTCATTACTTCAGGACTCCTTCCCAATGTCAGGGGAGCAGAATCAGCATGGGATTGAGTCAGGACGTGGATTGGAGAGAGGTGATGAGTTGGTATGCGGTTGGAGAGGCAGCATATGCAGTTACAGGTACATCACAGCAGGAGCCCGAGAGCATGGATGCTTATTGGTGGTCTTCACCTCTTAGAGCATTAGTCATAGCCAGAGGCAGTGCACAGTCCGAGCCGTGGGACTTGGGCGATTATTGGCCACGGTGGCGATGGGATCCGGGAGGATTATTGGTTGGCTGGTACTGTGAGAGGTCACTTTGGGATCCTGGCATTGAGATATCCCTTCGTATCAGAGTGATGCAGGAGACAGAGAGGTTTCAGTGGGACCCAGGCACATTTTACAGTATCGGTGGGGAGCATCAGCTAGAGAGTAGGCTTGTTCAAGCATTGCTTGAGAACAAGCAATTTTTGCCGGATGAGGATGCCACTTGGGAGAGCGAGCAGACTTTACAGCATCCATCACTTCAGTTGCTTGAGGACAAGCAACGTTTTGCTGGGGGAGACTGTAATATTCCTAATTAGCACCGCTAATTGGAATATTTGATTTTTGTATAGTTTTGCCGACTATAGTTAATTAATAAATAAAAGTGAGAAAAGGGGGTCTAACTCACTTAAATAAAATAAAGTGTTTCCCTAGTAGAGGCAACGTTGTAACTTAAAGGGGAAAGCCTTGGGGGTCCACACACACATGAGAGAGGCCTCACATAAACTCCTAAGGTAACTGCGCAGGTCAAGGAGGAACTCAAGGACGCAGTTAGGGTTTTGAGGGAGCTAGCACTATAAAAGGTGGGGGTTTCACTCCATTTGGCATTATTGATATGTTATTGATATTGAGAGCTAGACTTCTGTCTACTTCAGCACGCCGGTTGTTTAGTCGGTCTGCAGCACTGTTTAGTGCGAACTGAGTGTCTTCGGTCGGAGATCTCACCCTTGGCTCCGGGGGACTTCGAGTGCCTGCTCGAGCAAGGTTTTTCCTTCAGTTTCAGTTGATGATTTGCAGTGGATTTTTGGGTGGACGTTGCAGAGGAGTTGGTCCCTTGGAGTGACTGCGCAGTCCAGGAGAGAGGACGCAGTTTCAGCAGGGAGGACGCAGTCTTTGTTGAGTAGCGTTGTTGTGTGGTGATTTGGCAGTGGTTTCAGCGTTTTTCAGCCTTGAGGAGGTTGCCATTTCAGCCGGAGGTTTTGCAGGAGGATTCAGGCCCTTTCCTCAGCATGTTTCTTGAGCTTCTGCGCTGTTCCTGGAGGCACAGCGTTTTTGTAGGAGGGTGGTTTCTGGGGGTGATTTTCGGAGGTGGTCTGTTTGGTCTATGATTTCTGGGTTTTGTCCGGAGCAGCGAGTACAGGTGATCTGTAGATTTTTAGCTCATTCCGGCGAGGGGATCAGCCTCTAGTTCCAGTTCTTTCCAGGAGCAGCAGTTTACGGCAGTTTCTTCTAGCAGCTGGGAAGCAGTTCTGTAGTAGCCATTTCCTGTTTCTGAGAGGGTTCTTCACTTGCCTAGTGCAAGGATAGGTGCTCTTATTCTGATTATCCATTGTACCCATTTATATTCTCAGATTAATAAAATGGCTTAGCATTTCTGGAATTTTATGTGTACTTGCTCTATATTCTGTTTTCGGCATTTTTCTATATAGTTGTATGCTTGTATTGCTGCCTATTTCCCGTTGGGGATATTACACTGTCGTCTGTTGCTGTTGCTACTGCTATTTGTTGCTGCTACTGCTGCCGTCTATTGCTGCCGCTGCTACCTTTCTCTGCGCTGTCCTTGCTAATCTCTTCTCTGCTTCTTGTGTTTTCTAGACCCCGGGATCAGATTATTCCCTTGGTCTAAATTCCCCTCTCTACAACTGAAACACTTCTGAGAATTCTTAGCAACCCCGCCCTAGAATCTCAGCTTAGCTTCAGTGCTCTGCCTCTCTGTGTCTTTACAAATGACCCCAAGCCTTTCCTATATACTTTTCTCATTGACAAATCAATGGCCAAGATTAAATCTTTAATCAATGGCTAAGATTAAAAGAAAGCTTACTCCGTGTGACTTAAGACAATTTCATCACATGTTTAATTAAATTCACTTTAATTATTTAAGTTCCCTACGTTTTAACTTAGAAAATACACTAAAATAATTAATTAATTTAATATCTCCTAAACCAGATGAAATTTCTCAAATCCATTTATGGGTCTTGTAGATCAAGTGAACTCTAGTCCTTCCTCAAAATTTGGGACCTAGAGCACAACTGATGCTACCCCAAATACACAAAATCTCAACACTACAGTGTTCACAGGATACGTCCTCCCAGGACTACTCTTATCTTGGGTTCTCAATCCTGAAATAATATCGGTCCTCAACGACTACTCTTATCTTGGATGCCCTACCTCATCCTCAAAGAGTATCGAATGCCAAATGGTTACCCAATCCTCCATTCTTTCTTCACATTTTGAAGACAAGAATGATGTGTCTTTATCTTCCTCTTAACCAAGGAAGATATACCCATTCCTATAAAAGGAATGTACCCAAGCTCCCTCTTAACCAGGGATTTGTTTCCAACAGCAGCTTTCTGCCATTGGTGGAGATAATGGGACTTTTGTAGAGCTCCTCCTTTCAATGTCATCAATTTCTTCTTCATCATTATGGAGCCTTCATCTTTTCTTTGTAGGGCATCAGTCATCCATCACTTTCCTTCACGAACCATGTCAGTCATGTCATCCTTTTCTTCATTGGAAAGTGATCTTTTAAAACGCATTTGGATTTTCTTCGTACAACTACTTCTTCCGAGTCATGTTTCCTTTAGGATCTTTCATCCAACCACATAAGTGTTAGTTGTAGATGACATTTACAACTCTCTTTCAGTAGCCTTATATCAATAAATCCAGATGTTGTTCAAAGAATCATAAATGAACATCAAATCAAAGTTGCATTTTGTGATGGCCTTTCATCATGACATCTTGCTTGCAGCATCAACATCCTGCACATTCATAAGCACATCTCCAAGACTTTCAAAGTCAAAGGTTTCCTTTCTTTAAAGACCTTATCAGGGTCTTCATGCCTTCTCTATGGCTAATTCTTCTAGTCATCGGATGTTGATTTCCTTTTAAATGTCACCATAGTTGCTCTTTTCACGTTCTCTCCTTTCTTTCTTCACATATTGTTCCCCAAAAACTCCCATCCATAGTTCCTTCATCTTTCTCAACCACCTAATATTCCATATGAGGACATATTATGTTGATTTCATCTAGTCAATATGTGAACCATGCCTTCATGCATCTTTTCAAAGGAAGAGGTCCCTTTTCTTTTGATCATGCTCATGAGATATAGCATTTACCCAAGCAACCATATGACGACATGACTCAATCAAATACATGCATACATACCTCTTTCCTTATTTTTGTTCATCTAGGCATCCTTCAACAACTTTCTTTCCTTGCTTGAAAGTTCTTCAATTATGCTGCATACCATCATCCTTTTTAAACCATGAATCTTATACAAGATGGAATTCTTAGTGACACACTTGCTTCTCCCAAGCAAGGTGAATCTTCTAATGAATATTCCAACAAAGGATTTTGATTATCCTCATTCGGCAAATGCTCCTTTCTAATGATGATGGTGTATGATGAACTCTATGCTAGATGACTTTCTTCAACCTGTTGCACTCACTTTTGTCAAAGTTCCAAGGAAGTAGATGCACCAATTTTTTTCAAAGGTTCAAAGTGATCGACCATCAGTGTATTGAGCCTTTGTAAACTCGTTCAGCAAATTTGTAATGTAAATGATGATAGTAAGACCATGTATGTATGTAACAACCTCGGTAAACCTATTATTTTGGCAAAAGTTTCATCCTAAGAGGTTTTTCGTCTCACTGGCTCGTCTGTGTTTCTAAACACAGATGATCGGCAGAGTTTTTCCCTCCAAACTTACCCCAAAGCTAAGGTGGAATTTGTCGTCAAGTCTTAGGTGAGTCCTAGTGTTGTAATCGAGTCATATGTAAAGGTGATTTGGGAATCATTTAAGCTAATTGGCTAAATTATTAAATTACAAATCACTTGGTCTACAAGATCATATTGTGTCGCAGAATTGAGTATGTAATTTGAGGGTCTATACCAAACGGGTGTCCCCTTTTGAGGGTTGAAAATGTAATAATCTTATGTAAAAAAATATTTTAGTGCATGGTCCCTCATACTTAGACACCATCGCTAAAATATTAGTGTAATGTAAATGATGTTAGTAAGACCATGTGTCTATGTAACAATCTCGATAAACTTATTATTTTGGCAAAAGTTTCATCCTAGGAGATTTTTCGTCTCACTGGCTCATCTGTGTTTCTAAACACAGATGATCGGCAGAGTTTTTCCCTCCAAACTTACCCCAAAGCTAAGGTGGAATTTGTCGTCAAGTCTTAGGTGAGTCCTAGTGTTGTAATCAAGTCATATGTAAAGGTGATTTGGGAATCATTTAAGCTAATTGGCTAAATTATTAAATTACAAATCACTTGGTCTACAAGATCATATTGTGTCGTAGAATTGAGTATGTAATTTGAGGGTCTATACCAAACGGGTGTCCCCCTTTGAGGGTTGAAAATGTAATAATCTTATGTAAAAAAATATTTTAGTGCATGGTCCCTCATACTTAGACACCATCGCTAAAATATTAGAGGGTGGAAAAAATAATTAATCCCCAAGTGTCAATTAATTAATTTTTCTAGCAAAAATCAAATTAATCCTAAGCTAGAAAATTAACTAATTAGAGTCAAATCTAGAGTCCTAGAGAAATTAAATTCTCCAAGTGGAAAATTTCGTGGGTATCAAAGAAATTAATTTTTGGAGGTCCCTCACCAAGGGAATATTGGAAATTTCAAGAAAAATTGGACCCTTGGGACTTGGTGGTTAAGTCAAAGACAATTTTTTAAGGAAATTAGCTCAAAATAATTATTTTTGAGCTAATAAAAAATGGGCTAAATGAGAAATTCAAAAATTCCTCAAAAATAAATATTTTTTACGGTGGAAGATTAAAAGATGATCAATTATTTTTCGACAGTCGAGATAATTTTGATGAGGATCAAGCCAACTGGCCGTTATTTTTCCACTTGGAGGATTTATCTATAAATTGAGAGTCATCTGTGTCTCAAGCCATCTAGATTTTGGCTTATGTAGTGTTGGAAAGTGTAACTAGGCTCGGTCTTCATAATGACTTGTAATTATGAATTCATGTAATGAAGAAGATAAAGATAATAAAATGTATTTTATAATACTTGCGTCATGGGTTTCATGAGCAAGAAGTTTTTATTATAGGTCAAAGACATCTTCTTGATGTCTTTAGGGGTTTGTCATCTTGTCATAAATGTATAATTTAGAGTCATGTATATGAAGTGTTGTTACACTTGTAAAGGACAATTTATTGATGTAATAATATGCTCCAAACCCTTGTCACTATGCTCCAAGAAGTCAGCCTAGAAGAAGTTGGAAGATCTCCCTTGAAGAAGTCGGCTTTCCTACACATGATCATGTCGGCCTAGGGCAGAGAGACTGTCCCAATATATAAGAATACTGCGGCCTCGTTTGTGATCATCAATCTCGTTCAAGTTCTGTGATAAAAGTGTGAAGTATAGGACCGCAATTGATGCGAAAAAAAGAAGTAGTCTCAACAAAGAAGCATACAGTGATTGGATCAAGAAAGGGTCGAGTATCATCTTTGTTGAAGGGTCTATTCCTACCTCGCATATCTTAGGTAGGCCAAGGGCTACCTCAGCGAAGATCAACTCTGAAATCCAATGCGTAGAAGAGAAGAAGATACCGCGAGGAAGGAGATGTATTAGTAAAGGAGTCAAGACTCCTCATATCTATGTTTCGGATATGTTAAGAAGCTGAGGGTGACAGCAACACGAAGCAAAGCCATTATTAGGGCTCGGTCTTGGGTCTTAGTAACATCTAAGAAGTGTTGCGAGTAGCCCAAGGAGGACTCTCTAGGCCAAGGTTAGATCAAAGGAGGAAAGTAAGAAGCACGTTGTTTAGGGCTAGCGATCAAGCTTCCCCAGTGCTGGTGCAGTATGGTGCAGGAAGGAAGAATCAGTTTAAGAAGCCGAGAAGAGTAGCAAGGAATAGTGACAAGGGTCTTTGGAGGTATATTGGTGTCAAGGGTCTTTGTCATGGTCTTAATACTCGTCAATTGATGATCTATAAGAAGAATGACTATCGGGTTTTCCTCTCCAAGAGGGACAAGTTTTAGCCCCGGCTGGAAAGCCTAAATATTGTGTCTCTTGAACATTTGATAATCGACTTGATGAAGAACATAATAATCTAACGAAGATAAGATCTAAGTAAAGAAGTATAATGAAATCACAACTAATTATCATGAAAGACAAATTGAATTAAACACCCTAATTACTCAGCATGGTATTAGAGCTAAGGTGTTAAAGACAAGTAAGGGCAGTTTAACAAAAAGACACAAGGATCAAAGCTTCAAGGAAGTCAACAAGCATCAGTTTTCTAGAAGGCATCAAAGTAAAGGTTGGAAATCTACAGATCTAAGAAGATCTTCATTCATTCAAAAGAGGCAGTTTGCAGAAATTGGAATGCCATCTCAAGAAGATCAAGGACCTTTCTCAAAGGATCTGTACATCAAGATCTAGTCAACATCATTAAGGACACAGTGTAGAAGCCATCACGATCAACTACTATTTGGTGTTGAAATCAAATCAACATTGTTGGAATCATCATCAAGCCATCCTTGATCATCATCATCATCATCAAGGATTCAAGATGATCTAGCTCTCTTCACATCTCTTGAAGAAGCCAATCTAAGAGGAAGCTCTTCTTGTTATCTACATCATCATCAACAAGGAAGCTAGTAGAAGAAGAAAAGCATCTACTCAAGTAAGTATCCTTATGACTTCAAAATGTCTTTTTGCAAAGAAAGCAACAAACTGGTTAGGGTTTCAAACTTTCTTGCATGGAAGAAAAGGACAAATCTAAATCTTATTGAGAATGAAGTCATGGACTATATCAAAGGGTCTAAACCTTCAAAAGAAGATATTCAAGCTCATGCCAAATACATGAAGGGAGACACAAGAGCCCAGAGGATTCTTATAGAATCCATAAAGGACTCTCCCATCCCCTATGTATCAAAACTAAAATCCTCAAAAGAAATATATGAAAAATTGGTGAATTTGTTCTCGGTAAGTACTACAGTGGAAGTAATATCTCCGAGACAAGAACTATACAAGTTGAAGATGTCAAGAAAGGAGGGAATAACTTCATATTTTATGAAGATTTCTGAAATGCGAGATCAACTGCAGGAATTGGGAGAAGTAATATTTGATAGAGAAATGGCTACAGTGGTGTTGAATGCTCTACCGGAGGGATTTAGAAACTTCACTTCAAGTATCTATGGGAAGATAGAAGCAACATCATTCTAGGATCTATGGTCTCTATGTATGATAGAAGAGACAAGGTTAAAAGCTAAAATTGATATAGGATCAAATGACGAGAATCAAGCCTATGCTTCCTCCTTTGATCCTCATAAGAAAAGGAGAAACGTGGATAAGTTACGATGCTATCGATATAATGAACTTGGGCACTATAAGAAAGATTGTCCCAAATATAAGGACAACAGGATAAAGGAGGAAGCCCATGCTGTTGGAGGAATAGAAGAACCTAATTCAAAGAAATCTAAGAAAGAAGAAGTGAAAGATCTCTACTATGATTGAGATCATCTTCCTCTTTAAGAGGTATCTGTTGGTTGTAAAATAGTATGTTAGGAAGTGTTGACCACTGGAGTGGCACCTGATGATAATGTGAAGACTCCATGCCCAAGGATGAACCAGAAGACACTTGTGCCAGCAGATATCATCAGATATCATCATGTTCAACAGAGTTTTTAAACTCTACATCTTCTTCTCATCATTTTCTTCTTCAGTCTTCAGATTCCGCAGCCCTGCGGGGATATTGTATAAATGTCACTAGCATGATGAATAGTATGTCAACTTGGAGCCTAGGATGTTGGGGACTCGATAAATAGCCGGTACCTTAGGTGTTTTTATGGTTAATTATTTATGCTTTTAGCGACGAATAATTTTCTGGGTTTCCTCATTGCATTACCCCAAAGGCGGGGTGACGGCTTGAATTGAGCCCCTAACGCATCTTGGTGTCTAGATCGATGTATATTTTTGTACTAGGTTATCTCTGAAATTTCGAAGAATTTGACTAAGTCTAAGTAGGATTTTTTAATAATTAAAAATTTCCTGCAAAACAGGATTTTTTAATTAATTTATATGTAATGATGTAAATAAGTGGCCTTAGGAAATGTCTGGAGCGTGTGACTACTCGAAAATCATCCTTAAAGACCCAACATTATCTTAGGACCCACTTTGAGTGTCAAAAAACGACTTATGGTCCCTCAAAAGCTGACTTTCCTAATGTCAGTGGCAAAAAATGAGAAAAAATTAATAATTGGAAAAATTTAGAAAATTTTCCAAAGTCAAAATAAGCCAAATTTTGACATGGCAGATTGAGGGTAAGTCAAAGGTGATGTGGAAAGCATGTGGGGCCCACCATAGGGTACAACTCAAGTCAGAGTCAAAGTTCCAAGTGGCAAGTCAAATGGAAGTCAAAAAAGTCATGTAATGCCTAAAGTTCAATGATTTAATTTAATTCAACATATCAGAAATATGTGGTACATTTGAAAAGTTTAAAGGGGGACAAAATGTGTGACATGGCAGCCACTTCATCACCATGAGTTAGTGGGCCAAGTCAAACATAAGTTAGCAAGGCAACATTGAGATATTACGTATGGTGAAAGGTTGGATCAATGATTTAATACATTGTGATGGATATTAAAGTTGGAACTTTAATAAAATAAGTGCGGAATGGCCCCACTCACATCCCTTGTATACGCATAAGGAATTCAAAGCAAGATACGCATATGCCAAATAAATTTCCGTACCAATCAAAATTATCTTCCAGCACCAGAAATTCACAATAATCAGCATGATTTTAAATTTGTTTAATGAGATCGACTTGAGGGGAATCGTGGAGAATGTCTCACCAATGTAGAAGAGTTCACTACCACCCTTTGTGCCCCTTCATGACATCTATGCAACGAGCGTTTCTCTGAGCGGCGCCACACGAGAAGTTGTCTGTGGGCTGTCTTTTAATGGAGAATTTATCACAGCAGTCAAGCAAATATTTTGAGGGAGTTTGTCTCCCATTTACTTTAGTCGTATATGCACTTGGCAAGTGGCTCTTTCTTTCACGATAATGTGATTAAATACACATGAAGAAAAAAATTTGTCTGTTGCTGAACGAGGAGGAATAAGGCTACCATCTCGGTGTTCTGTGATCTCTGACTACTCGTTCTAGCATTGGGATTATCTCCCTTCTCCACTTGTCATTCATTTTTTCATTGGGATTTGCTCCCGTAGTTCTATTTAAATGAGCCTTGGGCTCTCATTGTAATGGTGGATTTTTGAAGCTTGTGCTTATTGTTATTATGCCGAAATTGTTATTGAGCTGAATAAAGAAAAGTCTTTGGGGTTACTAGCTTCTCTTGTGGTGTATTCTTTGGTTGATGAGGTATACTTGTTTCATTTGATATTGTTATTTATCGCAATCTAGTTGTTTTTCTTTGCATTTGCCTGAAGGCACTATTGTCTAGGGAGGGGAGATTTGTAGCTATCTCAGATCTCCTTTGGACTTGGTATGTTTTGCGCTCTTGTTGTAGCTTGTTATTTTCGATAAAATGACAAGCTCAACGTGGCCTCTATATGCCAAGTTTCTTTTGCACTAACAATTGGTTTGCAGAAATTTGTGTGTTCAAAGGACAGGTTGCCAAGTCCATTGGAGTGTGAAGACTTCTTCGGTTGGAATAAGTCAGCTCCAAGGATATCAGAGGTCTCACAAGTTGTTCAAGCCAACAATCTCATAAGACATCAAGAGATTTATCTAAAAGGGGGTTTCATGAGCCTTTTGCTTCTATTCCATCTCTAAAAAAAAAATTCATATATTTCTTCTCTCATTTATGCACATATCTATTTTATCTAGCATTTGAGGCTAAGTTGTTGGGTTTAAATCCTAATTCTCACTCACTAAATCAACTCTTTCAAGCTATTCTTAGTGAGAGAATTTGTAACATAAAGTGTATTTTATACTTGCATTGAGTTTCTAACTTTTTCCTTCGCATGCATGTGATTTCCTCTCACATATTTCAGCGATATTTCTTTTGCATGCTAACTCTTTTGCTTGTTTGCCTGTAGGTGTTCTTGGAAGCAATCTAAGTTTGGAGAAAGGGAACTAAAGCATAGGCTAAGGAACACTCTTCCGTTTGGAACCTCAAATCCAAGTTCCGCCTTATCACTTCACCTCTACTTCTAAAGCCTCATTCTTTTGAGGAGTTGTAACCGCCATTCACCTCAAGGCTTTAAGCCTTTACTTTGTAAACATCTCACAAGTAATTTTATTTATTTTTTAAATCTTACACTTGTAACTTTGGGAAAGAGCAAATTTAAAACGGATATTGTAAGCTCTTCCCAATCCCCTCATTTCTATAAGAGGGCCTCACTTTCATTAATAAAGAGCTGACTTTTCTTGAGGGAGCTTGGGAAGTTTTTCCCATGGTATCTCACCTACTCATTTAGAGGGAGGAAATCTTCTTGAGTGGGTAACTTTCTTTTGCTTAGTTTTTCTTTTAATTTTCTCAAACTAAATCACTTGCATTCATCATTTCGTTTGCTAATCTAGTCTAGTTGCATGAGAATAACTCATATGTTCATTTCGTTAATTGCTTAGATCACATAGTCATTTAAATTTCCTAAATTGCAATCTCATTTGCCATCACTTACTTATGTTTTGTGATCTACGCCTCATTTGGATAAGTTTCACTACATACTACAAGTAAAGAAGCATAGCATTTCAATTTATGGCAACTTGAGTTATTGTTCTAACTATGAAGCATATTTAATTGAATTATCTCCATCTTTTACACAGCACTTGCAAACTCATTTCCATATCATTTAGGCATTTCACTTTGCATGCTAGACTTGCGTCTCTAAAAATTAACCTCCAACTTCAGTTGGTTGTATAGACATTAGGGACCCTCCACCCCTATGGACTCCTCATTGTGAGATCCGAATTTCGGGCGAGGGTGAGGTCTGGGGACAGGAGTTCAATTGTAACATTGCTTTAGAACTAATTAATAAAATAAACCAAGAGCACTATCTCATCACATTTACATTGCAAAGTTCCCAAATTTTCTTTTGCCATCTTGACGGTCTAAAGATTCACGTGCAAATATTATCTCAAGAAGCGCTTTGATGCAATCATTTTTAAATTCCTTAAATTTTGCAACAAGTTTAATTCTATGGTACTTGGAAATTTGCTTCTACATACAATTTCAGTGCATGTTGTCATTTTAATGATCATTATGCTTATGGATAATTGATATATCTCATTTCATTGGCAAATACCCTTATTTGGTGTTGCAAATTTAATTGCATATTGTGATCTTGGTCTAACACTTCCTTTGTGGGATTATTGTCATTATATATTGATTTTTATTTTTGAGCAAGCATTTGTTATCTACTTTAAAGCACTGGTCTATATTTTGAACACGTCATTGAATATTGCTCATATACTTATATGCTTGTTTACATATTGGAAATCAAGTCATCTTTGATAAGTAATTCCTTCTAATCAATACCCCCAGAAATCTCACATCTTTAACTTAGTTTTCCTTTAGGGACCACCCCCCTTAGCTAACCTAGGAGATAGCTTAAACGGAGAGAGTTGAGAATAGGTGACAGCCCCTTCTCTGAGTTCCTTGCCACCAACCACACCTGTGGGGTTGAAGGCTTTTCCCACTAACTGTAGGTAGGTGTAGGCGGCAAGCGATAACATCTTTTGGCGCCGTTGCCGGGGACAAGTCTTCTTGTACCTGGGAAAACGACTAACTTTTGGTTTTGGCATATTTGAATTTTAGATTTAGATTCTTGCTCAAGTGGCGACTCCACTCAATCCTAATTTTGCAAGAGTCTCTACTAGGAGAAATTCAAGTGGTCTAGTTAGCCCCTCTCTTGAGCCTGAAAGGGTTTTTAGAGAGAGGTTAAATAGACTTTCTCATAATAGAGCTCTTGCTGTTCTTGGGCAAGAGGCTGTTTCTGACATTCATTTGTTGTTTCAAGGACAAGTTGAGCCTAACATCATGAATGATCTTTTTGCTCCTTGTAACTTTACTAACATTAATGGCTATCCTCACAATATCCCTGACAAGGCTATTGAAAAGTTGCCTTCTTTTCAAGGTAAAAATGCCATTAGCGCTGCATCACATGTGAAGAACTTTAATGTTTGCATCTTTAAGTGGTGTAATGTTGCTAACTATGAGGATGTAAAGATGAGGCTTTTCGTTCTCTCTTTGGAAGAGGATGCTCTTGATTGGTTCACTGAGCAGCCTGCTAGCTCGTATGATTCTTTACAGACAATTGCTAATGCTTTCATGGGAAAGTATGGAGAGAGAAGAGAGAATAGTCATTTGATCAATGCCATTATCACCATAAAGAAGAATGAGAATGAAACCATGGAGGAGTTTAACAAGAGATTCAATGAATTGGTTAAAAGCATGCCTACTACTGTTAAACCTCCTAATGAATTTCTCTTATGTTCCTATCTGGATTTTTTTGGTGTTGACACTGCTTATGAGTTGAGAAGAAAGGAGCCTACAACTTTGGGTGTAGCTCAAACTGAAGCCTTGAAAATGGAGAGGGCCAGAAAGCAATCAAGAAAATCTGAGATTCCTGGTTTCACTAGAGGGCCATCGAAATCGAATGATTCCAAAGGCAAGGCCAAGGAAGAGGCTACCCATGATCCTATTAAGGAATTAACTCAACTCATCAAGAGCATGGAAGCAAACCACACTAAAGAAATGCAAGCCATGCAAAGTAGGTTGGTGGCCATGGAAAGATCGCAAGTGCAAAGATTCCAACCTAGGCCAAATAATGGATGGCAAAAGAATAAAGGCCCTCAACAAGATTATATGCCTCCAAATCCATTGGAATCCACCAACATGGTAGATCAGATTCCCCCTTTTTGTAGGCCATGTAATGAGTTCCGTGAAGAAGCCACATGCCCATATGTAAAGAGAATTATGGAAGGTAGCATGTTGGGAGAAGAACATGTAGGAACTAGTGGTCAAATCAATATGTTCTCCATGGAAGATCAAATATATACCATTGAAAGTAATCAAGAGATTGACCATAGTCCTGATAATCTTGGGGTCGACAATATGATTGCAAATCTTGACAAAGTCACTAAGATTTTTGGGGAAAAGCCTACATCTGGACAAATTCTTGCTATGGCAAAACAGAAAGGGATGACTTATCAGAAAAGGGATATTCAAGACCGGAATAATCACAGAAATTTTTCTCCTCCTACTTCAGAATTAAATTTTGACTTGGGCAATTGGGTGAATAATGCAAAGGTTTCTATCCCAGTAACAGAGCTTTTAAAGATACCATCTCAAAGGGCCAAGTTACTAAGTGCAATTGAAGTTACTCAAAGGGAAGAAAAGCCTAATAATGAACCAGAAGATGAAGAAATTGTATTGAAAATTATGAATTGTTATGTGGGGAACGAAGATCATCTGCCATTTTATGTTTCTTTGATAGTGAATGATTGTCTTTTACACAATTGCATGCTTGATTCAGGGGCTTCATCAAATGTCATGACCAAGAAAGTCATGGATCAACTGAATTTAAGGGTATCTAGGCCCTATCACAACATATGTTCAATGGATTCTAAAAGAATTGAAGTGTGTGGAATAATTAAAGATTTACAGGTTTTCCTAGCTGCATACCCAGACAGAATAATGACTATGGATATTGTTGTGATAGATGTTCCTGATTCATGGGGAATGCTCCTATCAAGAAAATGGGCATCAGATTTAGGTGGTAGCCTTCAAATGGACTTGTCATATGCCACCATTCCCATGCCATATAATAACCTTGTCAGACTTGATCGGGAGTTAGAGAAAAGATATCATGTTGAGGATCCAAGGAAACCCAACAATGAGATTATCTATAGATCATGCCAGACAAGAAGTGATGTTGTGTTGACAAATTTTCTTCCCCCCTTAACAGAACGGATTCAAAATGAAGAGATTAGGCATAGCTCAAAAGGCTTGGGTACTTCAAAACTTCCATCAGAGCATTTTCAAGACAGAGTTGTAGGATTAACAGTAATTGCATCATCATCGCCATCCCAACTAACCAAGAAGAAAAGAAAAAAACGAAAAAAGAAAAATGATATAAAAGATGAACCACCAATTTTGAGCAGGATCAAACCTCAACACATCAAAAGTCGAAAAAGGAAAAGGAAGAGGTTTGGTGTATCTGATGGCCACAAACAGGTTAACGGTGGGGCAAGTCATAGTCCTAAGATAGTCAAAATTGGCCAAGGCACATCAAAGAAAGAGCCTATGGATTTGCATGTGAGTAGGCAGGTTATCAAGATGGATTTCACCGAAGACATTTGATGCCATGGGGCATCCTGTGTATCATATTTCTAACCCTATCCCTTGTAAATTTTGTTTAAGTAGTTTTATTTCATGAATAAATTGTTATTTATGTTTCCTAGAATAAATTTCCATTTCTGTACTTGATTTTATTTGATGTTATTTTGAATGGATACTGCTAATATATATCTTTGGTCGGTGGATGCAGATTCCAGGTTCTTGCACACTATCACTTCATATCTAGCATGCATCCCCATATGGAGCCAAATGTTGACCACTGGAGTGGCACCTGATGATAATGTGAAGACTCCATGCCCAAGGATGAACCAGAAGACACTTGTGCCAGCAGATATCATCAGATATCATCATGTTCAACAGAGTTTTTAAACTCTACGTCTTCTTCTCATCATTTTCTTCTTCAGTCTTCAGATTCCGCAGCCCTGCGGATATTGTATAAATGTCACTAGCATGATGAATAAAGCCATGTAACAGGCCTAGGATGTTGGGACTCGATCAGCAAGCGAGTACACCTTGGAGTGTTTTTTTTACTTGGTTAATTATTCCTTCTTTTTAGCGGCGAATAATTTTCTAGGTTTTTTCACTCATTACATTACCCCAAAGCCGGGGTGACGGCTTGAAGGTTGAGCCCCTAACACATCTTAGTGTCTAGAGTCAATGTATATTACCATGCTAGGTCATCTCTGAAATTTCGCGGAATTTGACTAGGTCTAAGTAGGATTTTTTAATAATTAAAAAATTTCCCGCAAAATGGGATTTTTTAATTATTTTCTATGTAATGATGTAAATAAGTGGTCTTCGGAAATGTCTGGGGTGTGTGACCAGTCGAAATTCATCCTCAGAGACCCAGCATTATCCTAGGACCCACTTTGAGGGTCAAAAAATGACTTATGGTCCCTCAAAAGCCGATTTTCCTAATGTCAGTGGAAAAAATGAGAAAAAATTCAAAAAAAATTAATAATTGGAAAATTTTAGAAAATTTTCCAAAGTCAAAATAAGTCAAATTTTGACATGGCAGATTGAGGGTAAGTCAAAGGTGGTGTGGCAAGTATGTGGGGCCCACCATAAGGTACAACTCAAGTCAGAGTCAAAGTTCCAAGTGGCAAGTCAAATGGAAGTCAAAAAAGTCACGTAATGCCTGAAGTTCAATGATTTAATTTAATTCACATATCAAAAATATGTGGTACGTTTGAAAAGTTTAAAGGGGGACAAAAGGTGTGACATGGCAGCCACTTCATCACCATGAGTTAGTGGGCCAAGTCAAACATAAGTCAGCAAGGCAACATTGAGATAATACGTATGGTAAACGGTTGGATCAATGATTTAATACATTGTGATGGATATTAAAGTTGGGACTTTAATAAAATAAGTGGGGAATGGCTCCACTCACATTCCTTGTCCACGCATAAGGCATTCAAAGGGAGATACGCATATGCCAAATAAGAATTTCACGCACATGCCAATCAAATTACATGCTGGCCCACTCAGAAATTCACGCAGCAAAGGAAAATCAGCACTTGATTTTAAATTTATTTAATGAGATCTGACTTGAGGGAATCGTGGAGAATATCTCCACCAATGTAGAGTTCCCTTACCACTTGTACGTTGCCCCTTCAACAGCATCTACGCACAGCAGCTTTCCCTCTACGCTGGCAGCCACACAGAGATAATACGCAGCTGTCTTTTAATGGAGAATTTATCACAGCAGTCAAGCAAATATTTTGAGGGAGTTTGTCTCCCATTTACTTTAGTCGTATATGCACTTGGCAAGTGGCTTTCACAGTAATCAACAGTTAAGAAATACACACATGAAGAAAAATTTGTACGCTGGCCTGAACAGGAGATAAGGCTGCCATCTACAGGTGTTCTACAACAGTCTACAGCTACTCGTTTTAGCATTGGGATTATCTCCCTTCTCCACTTGTCATTTAATTTTTCATTGGGATTTTCTCCCATAGTTCTATTTAAATGAGCCTTGGGCTCTCATTGTAAGGGTGGATTTTTGAAGCTTGTGCTTATTGTTACTATGCCGAAATTGTTATTGAGCTGAATAAAAGAAAGTCTTTGGGTTACTAGCTTCTCTTGTGGTGCATTCTTTGGTTGATGAGGTATACTTGTTTCATTTGATGTTGTTATTTATTGCAATCTAGTTGATTTTTTTTCTTTGCATTTGCCCGAAGGCACTATTGTCTAGGGAGGGGAGATTTGTAGCTATCTCAGATCTCCTTTGGACTTGGTATGTTTTGCGCTCTTGTTGTAGCTTGTTATTTTCGATGAAATGACAAGCTCAACGTGGCCTCTATATGCCAAGTTTCTTTTGCACTAACAATTGGTTTGCAAAAATTTGTGTGTTCAAAGGACAGGTTGCCAAGTCCATTGGAGTGTGAAGACTTCTTCGATTCGAATAAGTCAGCTCCAAGGATATCAGAGGTCTCACAAGTTGTTCAAGCCAACAATCTCATAAGACATCAAGAGATTTATCTAAAAAGGGGTTTCATGAGCCTTTTGCTTCTATTCCATCTCTAAAAAAAAAAAATTCATATATTTCTTCTCTCATTTGTGCACATATCTATTTTATCTAGCATTTGAGGCTAAGTTGTTGGGTTTAAATCCTAATTCTCACTCACTAAATCAACTCTTTCAAGCTGTTTTTTTAGTGAGGGAATTTGTAACATAAAGTGTATTTTATACTTGCATTTAGTTTCTAACTTTTTCCTTCACATGCATGTGATTTCCTCTCACATATTTCAGCGATATTTCTTTTGCATGCTAACTCTTTTGCTTGTTTGCCTATAGGTGTGCTTGGAAGCAATCTAAGTTTTGAAGAAAAGGAGCTAAAGCTCAGGCTAAGGAACACTCTTCCGTTTGGAACCTCAAGTCCAAGTTCCGCCTTATCACTTCACCTCTACTTCTAAAGCCTCATTCTTTTGAGGAATTGTAACCGCCATTCACCTCAAGGCTTTAAGCCTTTACTTTGTAAACATCTCACAAGTAATTTTTTTAAAATCTTACACTTGTAACTTTGGGAAAGAGCAAATTTAAAACGCATATTGTAAGCTCTTCCCAATCCCCTCATTTCTATAAGAGGGCCTCATTTTCATTAATAAAGAGCTAACTGTTCTTGAGGGAGCTTGGGAAGTTTTTCCCATGGTATCTCTCCTACTCATTTAGAGGGAGGAAATCTTCTTGAGTGGGTAACTTTCTTTTGCTTAGTTTTTCTTTTAATTTTCTCAAACTAAATCACTTGCATTCATCATTTTGTTTGCTAATCTAGTCTAGTTGCATGTGAATAACTCATATGTTCATTTCGTTAATTGCTTAGATCACATAGTCATTTAAATTTCCTAATTTGCAATCTCATTTGCCATCACTTACTTATGTTTTGTGATATACTCCTCATTTGGATAAGTTTCACAACATACTACAAGTAAAGAAGCATAGCATTTCAATTTATGGCAACTTGAGTTATTGTTCTAACTATGAAGCATATTTAACTGAATCATCTCCATCTTTTACACAGCACTTGCAAACTCATTTCCATATCATTTAGGCATTTCACTTTGCATGCTAGACTCGCATCTCTAAAAATTAACCTCCAACTTAAGTTGGTTGTATAGACATTAGGGACCCTCCACCCCTATGGACTCCTCATTGTGAGATCCGAATTTCGGGCGAGGGTGAGGTCTGGGGATAGGAGTTCAATTGTAACATTGCTTTAGAACTAATTAATAAAATAAACCAAGAGCACTATCTCATCACATTTACATTGCAAAGTTCCCAAATTTTCTTTTGCCATCTTGACGGTCTAAAGATTCACGTGCAAATATTATCTCAAGAAGCACTTTGATGCAATCATTTTTAAATTCCTTAAATTTTGCAACAAGTTTAATTCTATGGTACTTGGAAATTTGCTTCTACATACAATTTCAGTGCATGTTGTCATTTTAATGATCATTATGCTTATGGATAATTGATATATCTCATTTCATTGGCAAATACCCTTATTTGGTGTTGCAAATTTAATTGCATATTGTGATCTTGGTCTAACACTTCCTTTGTGGGATTATTGTCATTATATCTTGATTTTTATTTTTTGAGCAAGCATTTGTTATCTACTTTAAAGCACTGGTCTATATTTTGAACACGTCATTGAATATTGCTCATATTACCTATATGCTTGTTTACATATTGGAAATCAAGTCATCTTTGATAAGTAAATTCCTTCTAATCAATTCTCCTAGAAATCTCACATCTTTAACTTAGTTTTCCTTTAGGGACCACCCCCCTTAGCTAACCTAGGAGATAGCTTAAACGGAGAGAGTTGGGAATAGGTGACGGCCCCTTCTCTGAGTTCCTTGCCACCAACCACACCTGTGGGGTTGCAGGCTTTTCCCACTAAACGCTTCATGGGAGTGTAGGCGGCAAAATATATAATAAAGAGGCAAAGACTCCCTCTCAAAGGTCACAGTCCCCACACCAACAACTCTCACAGTGTGGTCATATCCTAGTACAATCTCAATATCAAGTGCCCTCTCTGCAAGCTCTAAAAAGAACTCCTGTGCACCTGTCATATGGCGGGAAGCCCCGTTGTCTATGCACCACACATTGGATGATGTACTCCTACTAGATGTAGAAGTAATAAATGCAAAGTCTTTGTCAAACTGTGAAGCAAACTGCTCCACCTCTGCTGAAGTTGCAGTACCCTTCTTCCCCTTGTTTTTCCTCTCAAGACACATAGCAGCATAGTGTCCCATCTTCTGACATGCCCAACATTTGACTTTGGACATATCTGTGTCTTTCTTCTTCTTCTCCTTTCCCTTAGCCCCATCTGATGAGGCCCCTTTCTTGGCCTTACCTTTGTTCTTCCCCCTGGTTGTCAAGGCTACATCCTCCGCATCTGCTATCTTCACCCCACCACTGCCAGTCTTTCGTATCTCATGCCGCACACAATCATCCCAAAATTTGTCCCAATTGGGAAGATTCTCCCTAGAGGTAACAATATCTCCAAAGACCTCCCAAGACTTAGGAAGCCCCGCTACAGCTATCCTGACTAATTCTGTGGGTGCAACTGCCTCACCAATAGTAGTCAAATAATCACGTACCTGTTTGACCCTGCCAAGATAATGAACTACACTTTCAGCCTTTATCATCCTAATGTTCTTCAATTGTTCTTTGAGTACCATCTTCCTGCTCTCATTGGTACTCTGATAGAGAGTGGTTAGAGTTGTCCGCATCTGATATGCATATGTGTTTCCTCTCACCTGAGGATCACATGATCGTTCAGACAGTCCATCAAAATCCTTTTTGCCTTTCAATAGTATTCTATGAGACACTTCACCCTAGACCAAGACCAGACCTTTCCTCCACACCAAGTCAGCCTCCATAATTTTGACCCCTTTCCAACAACTTCAACTATGCTACAATTCTGGCATCACACGGCTTCTGGCAACAACACAACTTGGAAGACTTCAATCTCCCAATCCAGAGCCCGAAACAAAGAGAGAGATACACCAAAATTTCGTTTTTCTTCTTCTCCTTAGACTTCCCAAAACTCGCACTTCTTTCGGCTTCCCGACAACAGACTTCGAACTTCTTCTAGCATCATACGGCTTCCAGCAACAGCAAAACTTGGAAGACTTCGATCTCCCAATCCAGAGCCCGAAACAGAGAGAGAGAGGCACAAAATTTTCATTTTTCTTCTTCTCCTTAGAATTCCCAAAACTCACACTTCTTTCGACTTCCCGACAACAGACTTCAAACTTCTTCACTGCTACAAGAGACATCGAACTGCATGAGAGAATGTGCTTCAAATGAATTCGAATTGCTTCCTTTTATAGGCTCTAGGTGAGGTCAAATTGTTGTCTCTTGGGCCTACATGAGCCGACATGATCTCTTCTAGGCCGACTTGGTGTGGAGGTCACATAATTCATATTTGACTCAATAATAAACCTTTTTACATGATTCGAAAGCCCAAGAAACGTCTCTTTAAATGTACAATGACTCTATTAACTTAGAATAAATCCTAGAAGTCCTCAATGAGGAATTTGACCTAAAACATGGTGACCCAAGCATGAAACCCATGCTTTAATAAGTAACAATAATAATAGTAATAATTATTTTCTTTATTCTTCCGACAAGTACATTACATGATGACTCAAATACATTAAATGAAGACCGAACCTAGTTACAATTTCCAACACTCCCTATTAACTAGGGATGTATTCATCATATACATATACAATGGAAGATCTCATACTATACGAACAATGAAGAACTTTAGGCACCACAATGCCATGGACTAGATTCCTGACTAGGGCAATCTATCCGGGTGGGACTAAGATGGACTAAAGCTTTCAACCTCTATAAGTACCATCAACGCAGGGAACTAGGTGCACATCCACCAGATGCCACCCTCCTAACCAGACATTAACACAAAGTGCTAACCAATGTCTTTCCAGGCAATGCTTCACTCGCAAAGCCATAACATTTTCAGGCAATGCTTCACTAACAAAGCCTCTGGCAATGCTTCACTTGCAAAGCCACAACACACCTTGATCCAGTAGATCAAGAACAACCAATCTCTCCCAATCAAACTAATTGGTAACCAGCATGCTATCAAGTCCTTCGAGAGATTCAGTTGTGCAAACACAAACCCCAATCATCAATAATTTCAAATGCATAAACAAACTATGGGGTTTCGATGTTTCCCTTCAACCAACTCCAATAGGACTATCAATAGAATCTTTCAAGAGAAGATTCCTCTTCCTACTTTACATGTGGCAACATATCTTTCCATAATATATTCTCCAACCATGACTATAATTCTTACTCATGGACTTCACTAAGACTTACAGTTGTTAGTCTTGGTCTAGTGCATGATACATGAAGTAGAGAATCATAATCATTTCTTCTTTTATCTAGGCTCCCTCTTAATCTAGGGAGATCAACTTTTATCCAAGCTCCCTCTTAATGTAGGGAGACTTAACTTCTTCTTTAGGTGTTGGAGAATCTTTCATGGCTTCCATCCTTTTCATCATACTTATCGACTTCTCATCTTTATGATGTACTTGCACAGCTGTAGACAGCAAGCACGACCAAAACTATAGAAGCATAAAGTTAGTCATATGAGAATCACGGAAGCATTTCCATCTTTATATCAGATACCCAAACAAGAGACATATACTCTTTAACATTTTGCTAGGGACTTTCATCATAAACCCTAGACTACATCATAATGCCTTTCATTCTTATCTAGGGTTTCAATGTTACTTTCAAAGGTATAATATACCTTGCTACAACATTCAATAAACCCTATAACTAATAGAGATTCACAAGATATCTAACAACTTTTAGAATTCACATGTTAGATATTCCACTAGGAATTCATACAAATCCTAGATTTCATATAAAAGAGTTAACCAAGATTAACCATAGCTCAGACATTGTCATGATCATCTTTCACTAGAGTGAGATGCATACCCTAGATTTCAAATCATTTATCAAAACATATCATGAAGAGCTTCTAGAAATCAACAAGCACATCATGAGTAACTTCCATTAGGGTTTTATGTAAACCCTAGATTTTCATTTATAAATTCTCATCACACATTATATAGATCCAACTCAACATTCATACTAGAGAATTTAATCATCACTAGGATTTATTTATAGACCCTAGACTTTTCAATCATCATCCTAGATCTTTTCAAACTTGACTAAGGTTTGTTTCCAAATCCTAGATTCTTAGGACCATTAGAAAATGGATCAACACACATATCTAGGAGATTACCATTATAAGCACATCATATGTTAGTCAACAATTATACATTAGACACACATCGACCTAGACTAGGCTAGGGATTCAATCAAGAGAACATATACCTAGGGTTTCACTCCTAGGACTTTCCATAACATGGATTTAGCCCATAGACCTAACCAAAACCCAAGGTTTCAGTCCACACCCTTATTATTTCAGACTTCAAGGTTCAAGATTCAGTAGTGCTAGACATATCAACAATTAGTAACATATGAAATGGATATTTCAAAGAGAGTAATAAGATTATACAATTCAATACATACCTTTGATTCTTTCGCAAACCTTTTGACTTGTGTGGCCTTCTTGTTTTTCTCCTTGAAGCCTTCTCCATGATTCTTGGGCATTCAACAGATTGATTCCCAGACAAGGAATAGAGGTAAACAAGTGATTAGTACATTATATAATCAAAATCTTAAACAAGTACATGAAGACAAATAGATGGAATGAGATACTTATCTTGAGGAGTTGTTGTGGGCTCCCTCCTAAGCTTAAGTAGAGTTGAAGCCATCAGCGAAAGATAGAAGAAGAAAAAATTTGCTGCAGGAAGGCAATTGTCCTAAGTGACAATGCTGAAGCAAAAAGAGGCAAAGGAAGGGTAACATAGTCACCAGAGGGGCTCTCGCAAAGCCTGTGTTAGCCAGCTAAGGTGACGTTGTAGCTACAGCAAAGGCAGCGCAGTGTTTGTTGGGCCAGCGCAAAGGTTTTGAGCCTCAAATTTTTCCGGTTGCCGTGGCTCGAAAAGCAGTTCGATTTTCTTCTGGAGTTGCTGGTGGGGCATTGTTTCTGTTGGTGCAAAACAGTGTCTAGTGGGGCAGTGGCAAAGTAGAGGGAAGTAGTTCCTCAGAAGACTTCTTGCCAAGAAGTCTAGATCCAGTGTTGATCAACAGCAAAGAGTGATCAGAGAGGAGTGTTTCAACATTAGTTGGCAGAAGGATTTCCATAAAGGAAATCAATTTTTAGAGGGAGCTTGTTCCTTAGAGGGTTTCCAACGCCAAAGAAACCCAGATCCGAGATTTGCGAGGGCAGCAATAAAAGAGGGAGAAGAGAACCAGTTCGACATTTTCTTGTTGAGCAGAGATGGCCACACATGGACTGAGGGATCAGGACAGGTTGGATGCAGCATCCAACTTTGTCATATGGAAGGCCAAGGTCCTGTCAGTTTTGGATGAACATCGCATGAAGGATCATGTCTTGAATGCAGTTGTTGGTCATGTTGATGTTGATCCTCTCAAGAAGTACGAAGAGGCTCAAGCGAAGGCAAAACGCATGATCATGGACAGAGTCAAGGATCATGTGATCCCACATATTGCTGAGAAGAACAAAGCAGGGGAAATGTGAACTTCCTTGACCACTATGTACCAAGGAACTTCCGTCCAATAGAAGATGTTGCTTGAGAATCAGCTGAGACTGTTTCAGATGCAGAACGGAGAAGAGATCAACCCCTTCCTTATTAGATTGCAAGCAATCCGAGATCGGCTAGCTTCCATAGGGGCTACTCCATATGATGGTCTTATGGTCAGGATTGCCCTGCATGCAGCCTCTGAAGACTAGGAGAACTTTGTCTAAGGAATTTTGGGCAAAGTAGCTCTTCCAAATTGGGAAGAGATGTGGGCAGCTCTTCGACAAGAAGAGATCAGAAGGTTGACCAAGGCCGGAAGCAGCAGCACGTGGATCAAAATCAAGGAGGAGGAGGAAGATGCGGCTCTCACATCAAGGGACAGCATGGGAAACAGAGAAGGAAGAAGAAGGACCTCTCGAAGGTCAGATGCTTCAAGTGTGGATAATTGGGACATTTCGCCACACAATGCCCTCAAAAGAAGAAGGGCAAAGAAGAATCTATCTCAAAGGCTGTTGCAGCGAAGGATGATAACAGCGATGATGATGATTGTGCCATGAGTGCTCATGTGCCTCGGGAGAAGAGGTGGGGCGACATTGAACTGTAGTTCTTTGAACTGTAGTAAGGGGGCAGGATCCTTGAGGTGCCCAAACTCTTGATCACATACGGCTACGGGAGCCCTTAATGAGAGTAGCAAGATGACGGGTGTCAATTGATGCAAGGGATGATGGAGCAAAAGTTGCAGAGCTAGAGTGTCGAAGTCTGAAGCAGCGCAGAGCAAAGGCAGTAGCGTAGCAGGAACAACACAGTGCACAGTGGTGCAACGTAGTGCAGAGCAGCGACAGTGCAGTAGCATCAGAGGGTCAGTACAAATTAGCAGTAGAGGTATTCCAGCATCGAGGTGTATCCAAACTGACCATTATGTCAGTTTTTGGGCGGGTTTTTCAGTTACTTAACTCTTAGCAACTGAGTTGCAGTGCAGCAGTTAGCAATGGCAGTGCTATGGGCAGCATGATGCAGCATTTGAGAGGGCGCTGCAATACAGATGTAGCAATGTTAGTGGCAGTGACATGGGCAGCAGTACAGATGTAGCAGTGTCAGTGGCAGTGACATGGGCAGCAGTACAGATAGCAACAGCGTAGTGGATGAGGGGCAGCATCCGAGCATCAGCAGCGCGGAGGACCAATGTCATGGATCAGGGTGATGCTTCTGGTATTGAAGTATTGCTAGAGCACATTCCTCGCTAAGAGGGAGTGTTGATTTTTGGGGTAGCATTGGATGTGCTCTAGCTCTGAAACTTTGTGGAGGGGCTAGAACACATGAGATCTCCAAGACCCAAAAATCGTTTGGAGAAATTCCACCCGGAGCTTAAGTTATTCAAATAATTAATTATTTTAAATGGAGCCTAAGTTAAAACTTAGGGAATTTAAATAATTAAAGGGAATTAATTTAACATGTGGGTGAGAAGCTTCTAAGTGACGAGGATCAAGTCTTTTCTAATCTTAACCGTCGATTAGAGATTAGATCACGGTCGTTGATTCATCAACGGGAAAAGTATAAAGAAAGGCTTGAGGGTCAGTTGGAGATTATACATAGATTCTGAATTTAGAGATCGAATTCTTCTGACAGAGCAATGCTCGGACGAAGATCAGATCTGAGCAATTCGGTGCAGTGAGGGGTAGTTCGGCAGCGAGACTTCGGTCTAAGGCCAAGAATACAAGTGCAGAGAGGCAAATCGGCACCAGGAGAGACAGCGCAACCCTTGAGAGGGTGACGTAGAGCCAGCAGGGCTCACGCAGAGCCACAAGGGTGACTCAAAGCCAAAGGGGGTGACGCAGTCACTTGAGTAGCTGTGTTGGGGTTTCTGTGAGGCAGATCGAGCAGCCATTCAGCAAATCGATTTCTGAGTCAGGAAGGCTCACGAGGAGGGTGACGCAGCCACTAGAGGAGGTGACGCAGTCTCAGCGCAGAGCTTGCTGCAGCCATCGTTGCACAGCACTAGGGACAGCACAGTCACCTTGGGGTTTCTTCATTTTGCTGCTGGATCAACCGAAATATCTATCTTCGAATAGAGATACTTTTGTCGAGGATTTTCTCTGTTGGGTGAGCCGATTTGGCACCCTAGATTGTATTCAAAAAACTGCATAATAATATAAACCCTCAGAAATACTGCACCGGTTTTCCCGCATTGGGTTTGTCCAAAAATAAGCATCCTTTGTCTGAATGCTTCATTTATTTTTGAGTACTTGATCTATATAGTTGTGTAGGCTTGAGTGTATTTACATTGATATTTTCTTGATATATTCAGAAAATAACTTGTTAAAATAATGAAAACAAGTAGGTAATGTAAATCAGATCTCTGTAGTAGGATTTATGTAACTTAGATTCAAAAAATTTCACATGGTATCAAAGTTGTTACAAATCAAGTAGAGCTAAAGCCATCAGCGAAAGATCGAAGAAAAAATATTTGTGACGAGGAAGAGCGGTTCTCCGGAAATGTGTGCTTGCAGTGGCAATCAAGCCGAACAAAGAAAGGGCGAGAGTGTGTCTTCTAATTAGCCTTGCTAATTGGAATATTTCATTTTTTGTTTAATTTTGCCGCTTTAGCTAAAAATAATAAATAAAGTGAGAAATAAGAGGGGTCACCTCACTTTAGTCACCTCACTTTATAAAATAAAGTGTTTTCCTAGTTGATTAACGTTATAACTTAGAGAGGGGGCCTTGGGGGTCCACATGGATATGAGGGGAGGCCTCACGCTGACCCAAGGGTAACTGCACAGGCCAAGGAGGGTGAAGGACGCAGTTAAGGTTTTGGAGGGAGTTTAGCACTATAAAAGGAGGGGTTTCCACTTCATTTGGCATTGATGATTTGATATTGATATTGAGAGCTAGACTTCTGTCTGCTTCAGCACGCCGGTTGTTTAGTCGGTCTGCAGCACTGTTTAGTGCAACCGAGTGTCTCCGTTCGGAGATCTCACCCTTAGCCTCGGGGGACTTCGAGTGCCTGCCTGGTAAGGTTATTTTCTGGTATCACCCTTCGGTTTCGGTGGTAATTTGCGATGATTGCGGTGGAGATTTGGCGGAGAATGCCCCGCTAACGAAGGGACGCGGTCCGGCGGATCTAGCTGCGGGACGCGGTGTGGAGAGATAGGACGCGGATACGGGGCGAGAGAAGGGACGCGGTCCGGTAGGAGAGCCTCGGTGCGGGGAGGGACGGCGCGGTCCAGCGGATCTGGCCACAGGCCGCAGATGCGCGGAGAGATGGGGCCGCGCGATCTGGCTAGGGAGGACTCAGATCCAGCAGATCCAGGCAGAGAGGACGCAGATCTGGGCAGAGAGGACGCAGATCCAGTCAGGGAGGACGCAGATCTGATGAGCAGGGTCTTTGTGTAGGGTTTTGGCAGCGTTTTTCAGTGTTTCCAGCCCTGAGGAGTTGGTCATCTCATCTGGAGGACTTGTGGTTGGATTCACCCCTTCTTGCCAGCGTTTCATCTTTCTTCTGCGCTGTCACTAGCAGAGACAGCGTTTTCACTGGTGAGGGCTTGATTGGTGGTGGAGCATCAGTTTCACATTTTCTGGGGTTTGTCTGGAGGATTGAGATCAGCCATCTTTCTAGTTTCCAGCTCATAGTTCCAGTGCATTCCAGCAGCAGTTCTTCATAGCAGTTCTTCAGCCAGCTAGGACGCTGTCCTTATTTGCAGCCATTATTTGTTCTGAGAGGGTCTCCACTTGCCTAGGGCAAGGATAGGTGCATTCATTCTGATTATCTTGTACTCCTATCTATGTGTTCTGAGATTAATAAAATGGCTTAGTGTTCTGGCATTCTATGTGTACTTGTTCCATTATCTGGTTCCAGCATTTTGTTTTATATATCTGTCTGGCATATTTCTGTGTATTACTGGTTATTTCCCTTTGGGGATATTACAGTGGTATCAGAGCATAATTCTGGCTCAGCCTGTGGTCTATGACATCGGGAAAGAGATCATACGGAGCAATAGCAGTTGCAATACCAAAAACGCAGTTGGAAAAAGGGCCAAAAGATAAAGGGTCAAATTTTGAAGTTTGGAATTAGGAGAAACGTTTTCTGGGTTTTTCTGGGTTTTGGGCGAGGATCACTTTCCCAAATTCCTAGAATTTTCCGAGTAGTTTTCAGTGGGTAAATCGGAGGTCGAAGTTAAGCAACAGTATGGTTTTGCAGCAGCCGTGCAGTTTCTGAGGAGCCTGTAGACACATAGCAGAAAGAGCTGATGGCAGGTGATGAGGATAAGAGGAGATTTAGGGAGACACTCCTCCAACACATGCAGGTGATGTCACAGAAACTCACTGCGTTGGAGGTTAGTTTTCAGATTGGTGAGGGATCATGCACATCCCACCATTTGCCGGAGCATGATGCCACTCAGCGTATGGCATCACATACACCCACACGCCCTACCATGCCTACCTTCTTGCCAGAGGACGCAGGGACAGCAGCACAGCGAGAGATGGATCCGGCTCGGATGGCTGACATTTTTGCAGAGTACCAGGCTTTCGGACCAGCGTTCATGGAGGCTCTCTCGTTCGGAAAATATGTCCAGATCCAGTATGGCATTAGACTCCGTGATCATCACCGGGGGCACCGGCATCATCATGGTGGAGACTACCACCGCACAGCTAGTAGAGATTATGTTCAGCTCCAGCGTGATAGTAGACCTCACAACTTTCACAGAGGGAACAAGCACTCACATGATAGGGGCTTACGGCGCACAGTGGATTGATTCCATCTACCGACATTTGACGGGTCATCCAGGCGCTCAGAAAAAGCTTGGGTGGACAAGTTGGATACCTCTTTCCAGCTTGACCGAGTATCGGAGAGGAAAACCATTAAAATGGTTACCTCGCACTTGGAGGATGAGGACACACGGGATTGCAGGGAGTTCGAGGATACACCCAGTGTGACACAAGACTCACCATCCTTAGAGACCTCCTTGACCGTGCCGGTTGATATCGTAGTGGAGGAGGAAGAGCCTACCCCGGTAGAGCCATCCACTGAGGTGATGACTGGAGCCATGTCCGAGTCTTCGGGTGGTAGCAGCACACGACAGATGGGTGAGGTATCAGGAGATATATCCATTATCGATGAGGCACTAGGAGATACAGAGGTATCGGATGATGGTCGCAGACAGCGGTATCATCGGCTTCGGACGGACCTTCGAGTTTTGAGGGAGAAGGCCACGTCAGTACGGGAGACCATTTTGTTGCAGGACCAGGAGCTGGAGGGTATGAGAGTGACTTGCGCCAAGTCGGCGGCCAAGTTGGTCCGCATTGGGGAGCAGATGGATTCCCTGATGGTACAACCAGAGGGCACGTTGGAGTGTCAGATCATTCCCCTTCAGGTATGCATGGATGGGACTAGCAATGTTGTTGGGTCATCTCTTCCCGTTGGAGAGAGAGAGGCGGAGCCACCTAGTCAGGTCTCATATGTTGACTTGGATAGTGGTATGAGACGATCAGAGTTGCACAGGGTACAGCAGCCACGTGTTGAGGTTGGATGGCGAGAGATTTTGAGTTGGTACTCGGTGGAGCGGGCTATGGAGATAGTGGTGGACCCAGGTGCAGTTCAGCAGGAGTTCCTAGGTGTTGAGCATACAGGGACCCCAGATTGGCATTGGGATCCAGGTGGGATCACCTATCATTTCCCAGGCAGGTCGGTTGACTATGCCTTGGAGAGTACAGTTGGCCTAGTAGCAGAGCATGTGCAGTTTGGGTCAGCTCCAGTGGCCAACCAGTTTATGGGTAGACTCCCTAGGTTGTCTTGGCATGACATTCATACACGGGATCACGGGGTGGTCGGCACACCTTGGCAGGAGCTTGTCGGAGGAGGTGGCATTGGCAGGCCACTAGATGGCACCTTGTATGGGGCCAAGGATTCTTCACCTTTGTGTGGGGCACAGAGGACGCAGCGGAGCCGAGCAGTGGTGGTAACACTACTGACCCATAGGGAGAGTCACTTCTCGGACCCCTCGAGGAGGATTTGCAGTGATGATCCATTTGTCGGCGGGTATAGTGATGCGACGGTGGACATGACGATACCGATTGGTGGTAGTCCAATATGTAGAGGCACAGCTCTAGGACATCACATCTATGGATGTGTGGGAGCCTCTAGCAGTGATCAGTCGACTACTGGTAGACATGGAGCTACATGGTGGTGTACCATAGTGTGTGGGACTGCATTGTGGAGTAGGAGTGCCCTACATCACATTGAGAGCACGCGGGGAGTGACAGATTCCTGGACACAGTCAGGGCACGAGACGGTACAGGGTGGTACAACAGTAGCATGGGGTATCCAGCAGTTATTCAGGGGTATGCCTCAGTGTGCAGTGGCATGTTGAGGAGTATATGGATGATCAGTGGTATGCGAGGGCATACGGTGCTGCACAGCAGGGTCTTAGAACCTTGCTTCCAGAGAGACTCATGGACAGGGACATCGGGCTTACCTTTGGGGGTAGTTCACCCAGGATCGATGGAGAGACAGAGGAGCGATACTTGGCAGTATCTGTGGGGACTCACACACCTGACTCGCTTCGACATCACTCACAGGTACAGTTGATTATGTTTTTGACCTTTGGCACTTGGGGCGTGAGCAGCAGGGTACGCGAGGTTCACCCAAGATATTTGGATGACACTCAGTACACTAGGCGAGAGACTTCTTAGCAGTGGCACTGGGTTGGTGTGCTAGTTGACAGCCACAGGTTGGGGGATGAGATGATCCTTTGCAGAGGTGGTGCATCAGTCATCACTGAGCCTACGCTTGGGGAGCAGGTCATGAGGGAGACATGCATCATTTTTCCCTCGGGGCATGTCGAGATCATGCATGAGCAGAGGATACGAGGTACAGCAGAGGTAGTATCCCAGTATGTGTCTGGGCTCCAGACACTGTATCGACACTTTGTCGAGAGGGTGGATGGCATGTTCGATGCCGATGAGATGGCGGAGGTAGAACAGGAGGGCATTCCTTCTGTATGCCAGGGTGAGGACTCCTTTTCACATGAGTCCATAGGATCAGTTGAGGTCGCTTCTGGGGAGCAAGGGCAGTCATGCATGGATGGTGACAGTAGACCGGAGCTATATACTAGTGTCCAGGGTGCGCAGTCAGCTGCATTGACATCGAGTACGGTGACAGCTGTTACAGATCCATATCCTCTGGAGGTGTTGGAGGTTGATGGGATTGTTATGCAGGGGGCTAGTAGACAGCGGGAGTTGTTGGATATGTTGGAGCATCCATCTCTAGGTCGACACTGGGATGAGGCACAGATAGATGTACTCGCAGTCAGCAGAGCTGCAGCGTTTTTAGTGGGTAGCACTCTCCAGGAGTACATCGATGGAGCTTGCAGCATACCTTGCCCACTTTTGCCCATTATAGAGAAAGGGGCTTCCTTCTACAGGCAGCTTCCATTGACAGACAGGGTAGAGCAGTGGGAGTTGATTACAGGTTGGCAGCAACATCCCAGGCCTGTTCCATATACCGTTGTTGTTGCTACATCAGATTCTTCTTCTAGGATGGACTGGCGGGAGATCATGAGTTGGTACCCTCTAGATGGTACGGTATTATTCGTAGGGAGCACAGTCGGGCAGGGACCCTTGGACATAACAGAGGTTATAGATTCCGGCTGGCAGGGCAGCACAGGACATCATTTCTTCAGCACTCCATCCCGATTTCAGGAGAGCAGGATCAGCATGGGATTGAGTCAGGACGTGGATTGGAGAGAGGTGATGAGTTGGTATGCAGTTGGAGAGGCAGCATATGCAGTCACAGGTACATCACAGCAGGAGCCCGAGAGCATTGATGCTTGCTGGTGGTCTTCACTACTTAGAGCATTAGTCATAGCCAGAGGTGGTGCACAGTCCGAGCCGTGGGACTTGTGCGATTATTGGCCACAGTGGCGATGGGATCCGGGAGGACTATTGATTGGCTGGTACCATGAGAGGCCAGTTTGGGATCCTGGCATTGAGATATCCCTTCATATCAGGGTGATGCAGGAGACAGAGAGGTTTCAGTGGGACCCAAGCACATTTTGCAGTATTGGCGGGGAGCATCAGCTAGAGAGTAGGCTTGTTCAAGCATTGCTTGAGAACAAGCAATTTTTGCCGGATGAGGATGCCACTTGGGAGAGCGAGCAGACTTTACAGCATCCATCACTTCAGTTGCTTGAGGACAAGCAACGTTTTGCCGGGGGAGACTGTAATATTCCTAATTAGCATTGCTAATTGGAATATTTCATTTTGTTTAATTTTGCCGCTTTAGCTAAAAATAATAAATAAAGTGAGAAATAAGAGGGGTCATCTCACTTTATAAAATAAAGTGCTTTCCTAGTTGATTGACGTTGTAACTTAAAGGGGTGGCCTTGGGGGTCCACACGTGTATGAGGGGAGGCCTCACGCTGACCCAAGGGTAACTGCACAGGCCAAGGAGGGTGAAGGACACAGTTAAGGTTTTGGAGGGAGTTTAGCACTATAAAAGGAGGGGTTTCCACTTCATTTGGCATTGATGATTTGATATTGATATTGAGAGCTAGACTTCTGTCTACTTCAGCACGCCGGTTGTTTAGTCAGTCTGCAGCACTGTTTAGTGCAAACCGAGTGTCTCCGGTCGGAGATCTCACCCTTAGCCTCGGGGGACTTCGAGTGCCTGCCCTGGTAAGGTTATTTTCTGAGCATCATCCTTCAGTTTCAGTGGTAATTTGCAGTAGTTTTTGGTGGAGATTTGGCAGAGGAGATACCCCCTTCTTGAGAGGACGCAGATCCAGCAGATCCAGGTAGGAGAGACTCAGATCTGGACAGAGAGGACGCAGATCCAGCAGATCTAGCTCTGGAGGACGCAGATCTGGAGAGATAGGACGCGGTCCCCGGGCGAGAGGACGCGGTCCGGCGGTCCGGAGGTAGGAGAGCCTCGGTGCGGGACGGGGAGGACGCGGATCAGCCTGCAGAGGACGCGGTACGCGGAGAGATGAGACGCGGTCTGGATAGGGAGGGACTCGGATCCGGCGGATCCGGCGGAGAGGACGCGGTCTGGCGGAGAGGACGCGGATCCGGTCGGGAGGACGCGGATACGTGAGCGGGGTCTTTGTGTGGGGTTTTGGCGGCGTTTTTCGGTGTTTCCCGGCCACGAAGGTTGGTCATCTCATACGGAAGGACTTGTGGTTGGATTCACCCCTTCTTGCCGACGTTTCATACGTGGCACGCGCGCTCACTAGCAGAGACAGCGTTTTCACTGGTGAGGGTTTGATTGGTGGTGGAGCATCAGTTTCACATTTTCTGGGGTTTGTCTGGAGGATTGAGATCAGCAATCTTTCCAGTTTCCAGCTCATAGTTCCGGTGCATTGCAGCAGCAGTTTTCCATAGCAGTTTCTTCAGCGAGCTAGGACGCTGTCCCTATTGCAGCCATTATTTGTTCTGAGAGGGTCTCCATTTGCCTAGGGCAAGGATAGGTGCACTCATTCTGATTATCTTGTACCCCTATATATGTATTCTCAGATTAATAAAATGGCTTAGTGTTAACTCATTCTATGTGGCACTTGTTCCATGATACGGTTCCGGCATTTTTGTTTGTATAATAAATACTGGCATATTTACGTATTCTTTTGGTTATTTCCCTTTGGGGATATTACACGGAAGGAAGGGTGGAGATCGAGTCACCATAAGGGTGAAGCAAAAAGAAGAAGGACCTCTCGAAGGTCAGATGCTTGAAGTGTGGATACTTGGGACATTTCGCCACACAATGCCCTCAGAAGAAGAAGGGCAAAGAAGAATCTGACTCGAAGGCTGCTGCAGCGAAGGATGATGACAAGGATGATGATGATTGTGCCATGAGTACTCATGTGCCTTGAGAGAAGAGGTGGGGCGACATTGATCTGTATTTCTTTGAACTACAGTAAAGGGGCAGGATCCTTGAGGTGCCCAAACTCTTGGATCACATACGACGACGGGAGCCCTTAATGACAATAGCAGAATGACGAGTGTCAATTGATGCAAGGGATGATGGAGCAACAGTGGCAGAGCTAGAGTGCCAAAGTCTGAAGCAGCGCTGAGGAGAGGCAGTAGCGTAGCAGCAACGACACAGTGCACAGTGGTGCAGCGCAGTGCATAGCAATGATTTCGCAGTGCAGAGCAGCGGTAGTGCAGTAGCATCAGAGGGTCAGCACAGATTAGTAGTAGAGGTAGTTCCAGCATCGAGGTGTATCAGTTTTTGGGCGGGTTTTTCAGTTGCTTAACTCTCAGCAACTGAGTTGCAATGCAGCAGTTAGCAGTGGCAGTGTTATGGGCAGCATGATGCATCATTTGAGAGGGAGTTGCAATACAGATGTAACAGTGTCAGTGGCAATGACATGGGTAGCAGTACAAATAGCAGCAGCGCAGTGGATGAAGGGCAGTAGCCGAGCATTAGCAACGCAGATGATCGATGTTGTGGATCAGGGTGATACTTCTAGTATTGAAGTATTGCTAGAGCACCTTCCTTGCTAAGAGGGAGTGATGATTTTTGAGGTAGCATCGAATGTGCTCTAGCCCCGAAACTTTGTGGAGGGGCTAGAACACATGAGATCTCCAAGACCCAGAAATCGTTTGGAGAAATTCCACCTGGAGCTTAAGTTATTCAAATAATTAATTCTTTTAAATGGAGCCTAAGTTAAAGCTTAGGGAATTTAAATAATTAAAGTGAATTAATTTAACATGTGGGTGAGAAGCTTCTAAGTGACGAGGATCAAGTCTTTTCTAATCTTAGCCGTCGATTACAGATTAGATCGCGGTCATTGATTCATCAACAAAAAAAGTATAAAGAAAGGCTCGAGGGTCAGTTGGAGAATATACATAGATTCTGAATTTAGAGATCAAATTCTTCTGACGGAGCAGTGCTCGGACGAAGATCATATCTAAGTAATTTAGTGCAATGAGGATTAGTTCGGCAACAGGACTTTGGTCCAAGGCTGAGAATACAAGTGCAAAGAGGCAGATCAACACCAAGAGAGACAACGTAGCACTTGAGAGGGTGATGCAGAGCCACAAGGCTCACGCAGAGCCTGAAGGGTGACACAAAGCCAGAGGGGAGTTCGGCAACGTGACTTCAGTCCAAGGCCGAGAATACAAGTACAAAGAGGCAAATCAGCACCAGGAGAGACATCACAGCCCTTGAGAGGGCAACGCAGAGCCAACAAGGCTCACGCAGAGCCAGAAGGGTGACGCAGAGCCAAAGGGGATGGCACAGTCACGTGATCAGTTGCATTGGGGTTTCTGTGAGGCAGATAGGGCAGCCATTCAACAGATCGATTTATGAGTCGAGAGGGCTCACAAGGAGGGTGACGCAACCACTAGAGGAGGTGACACAGTCTCAGCGCACAGCTTGTTGTAGCCATTGTTGCGTAGCACTAGGGACAGTGCAGTCACCTTGGGGTTTCTTCATTCTACTGTTGGATTAGCCGAAATATCTGTCTTCGAACAAAGGTACTTCTACCGAGGATTTTCTCTGTTGGGTGAGCCGAATTTGGCACCCTAGATTGTATTCAAAAATCTGCATAATAATATAAACCCTCAGAATTGTTGCACCGATTTTTCCTGCATTGGGTTTTTTCGGGGACATTTGTCCAAAAATAAGTGTCCTTTGTCTAAATGCTTCATTTGTTTTTCAGTACTTGATCTGTATAGTTGTGTAGGCTGCAATGTATGTACATTAATATTTTCTTGATGTATTCAAAAAATACCTTGTTAAAATAATGAAAACAAGTAGGTAATGTAAATCGGATCTCTGCAGTAGGATTTTTGTAACTTAGATTCATAAATTTTCACAAAACCCCCTTGAGGCATGATCTAGGTGACCTAGATATACTATCTAAAGATGATTTGTCCAATACCTTAACCCAAGTCCTTCTTGCTTGATAGGAAGTGACCTATATGTGGAATATTTGAAAGTGGAAAGATAGTTTGGAGAGGAATTTCACTTACTGAAGTAATGAAGAGCCCTCTATAAACAACATCAAGCACACCATAGGGGAGTGCCCAATGCAATGGGCTCTAAGGAATAAAGTACTAATTAGGGATACCTATCAAACTCTAAGGTCGAATCCCAAAAATTATTCACTCTCTAAAGGAACATAACCAACTAAAAAATAGCGTCAAGGTGAACAAGTTAGGCCCCAACTCCACTTAAACAATGGGTTGGGGTGATGCACTTACATCAAATGATGTGCCTAACAAGGAGGGTATGGAATCTCTCTGACTTAGCTCAATCAACCTTAAATGAACTCAAACCCTATTTCTAAGAACCATAAAAGGTTGCGGGCATGATAACAGTGTCCAAGAGGTTCGTCTTGGAAAAGATATCTTGGAAATGGTTAAGGAAACATTGTCTCTCAAGAAAAGCAAGGGGGTCATAACCCTTGTTGAGTTGAGATTGGGGGGCAAGTCACATGTTGCTACGACATCCATTGAACTGAATACCCGAATATGTGTAAGTTGTAGTGATCTCAATATCTTCTCCTTGAAAGTAGAAATGGTACTTAGATAAAGCACAATTCAATGCATTGAATATCATAGCCTTTGCTTACCCATGTTAACTGTCAACTATTGAAGGTCACAAAAATTAGATAAAGCATCAATTTGCCTCTATAGACCCTCAAGAGTGGAGGCCAAAAGGATAGAATCATCAACAAAAACATAGACAAATATCAACACATGTTGTAGAAGACAACTGTTGAGAAATCTAGGGCAGCTAGATTTGGTTTGATTATTGAGATTTTTGGAGTGTTGGGGTAGCTTCGGATGTGCTCTAGCTCCCAAACTTTGTGGAGGGACTAGAGTACATGAGATCTCCAAGACCCAAAAAGGGATTTAAGAAATTCCATCCGGTTTAAGAGAAAATTAATTAATTAATATTTTTAATTAAGGAACCTAAGTCAACTTAGGAAAATTAAAATATTAAAGGTAATTAATTTAAAAATGTGATGGAAATGACTTAAGTCACACGGATCAAACTTTCTTTTAATCTTAGTCGTCGAATCAAGATTAGATAATGACCATTGGTTTCCCAACGAGAAAAGTATAAAGGAAAGGCTTGGGGTCAGTTGGAGAACACACACAGGTAGAGCACTGAGACTAAGCTGGAATTCTAGGGCGTGGTTTGCTAACAATTCCAAAACTGTTTCAGTTGCAGCGAGGGTAGTATTGGCTAAGGGGATGATCTGATCCCAGAGCCAAGAGTCAGCAAGAGACAGAGAAGCAGCAACCAAAGCAGCACAGAGGGAGCAAAGGCTACGCAACAGCTGCGTATCGTAGAGGGTTTCAGCCACTCCGCAGGCCCAAAAAGGGCAGTGCAGAGGCAGCAGGAGGCCATCAGGGCTTACACAGGGCCATCCAGGGCAACATAAGGACTGCGTCACCGAGTCTGGGGTTACGCAACCCTCTCTTGAGCAACACAGGGGCATCAGAAGGCTAGCAGAGCTGACGCAAAGGGCTTCAGAGCAGCGCTGGTGTTTCTAGAAGCTGGAATTGGCTGAGTTCTATAAATCTCGTTTGAGAGTGTGAATCAGTCCAGTTTTTCATCTTCGGAACAGAGGCATTGCTGCAAATCTTATATTTCTCTGTCGGGTTAACCAATAAGGTGCCCATATTTGTTGTACTCAATTTCTACTTAATATTATAAACCCTCTGGCAGCCAGAAGACCAGTTTTCCCGCATTGGGTTTTTCCAAGGATAGTTGTCCAAAAAATCTTGTGTGTCACTTTGTTTATGTGCATGTATTCAGTTTTAGATCTGTATCTATGAAGAAATATTAATGTGTTTACTTCGAAGTTAATGCTGAAATTTCAGATTAATAACTTGATTAAGTAGGAGAAGTATAACCAGATTTAACAGTAGGGTTTCTACATAAGTAATATTCAGAAATTTCCACACGGTATCAAAGCGATTGCAGATCTAGCTGGATCACCAGCAAGAAGACTGAAGAATCCTTGCTGCAAAAAGCAGCAAAGAAAGCAACAGCAGCCGCAAAAGTCAGACCAGAGAGGACAGCGCAGGAGAAGAGGGAAGCAGAGCCACGTAGAGGCCAGAGCGACGCAGTCCCCACGTAGGCCCACGTACTTACTGCCCAGAGACAGCGTTGGGATTGTCTGCTCACGTAGAGGCTAGCCAGGGTGACGCAGTCTTGAGGCTGTGGCTGATTCAGAGTGCCAGAAGCAGTGCTACAGAGCTTCAGTAGTTGTTGGTGGGGTTAAATTTCTGAAGATGCAGAAATTAGCCTGCGCACTAGTTGACAAAGAGCGGGAGGAGAACAGCTTCTCAGAGGATTTCCAACTAAAGAAATCTGCAGATCGATCAGAGGATCGAAGAGAGCTGATTCGTTTGATTTGGCAAACTTCCAAGAGAAGAAGTTAGTTGTCAAAGGGAGCAGAGGGTGCCTTTCTCGCCAAGGACCCTAGATCCAAGTCTCTAGCATAGAGAGAAGGATTAGTTCCGACATATAGGTTGGACGGCTTGTCCAACTTTGCAGTCTGGAAAGCCAGAATCCTGGTAGTCATGGAGGCATATGGTCTGAGGGAGCATGTAGAAAAAGTCTTGGCCACGCCGACTAATGCAGATCTCTTGAGGAAGCATGAAGAAGCAGTGGAGCATGCCAAGCACTCCATAATGGACGGGGTTAAGAATCATGTTGTACCACATATAGCCGATAAGAAGACGGCTAATGAGATGTGGAAAGCCTTAACTTCCTTATATGAAGGAAGATCCATCCAGAGGAGAATGCTTCTAGAGAATCAAATGAGGTTATTAATGATGGCCAAGGGAGAAGAAATCGAGCCCTTCCTTTTCAGATTACATGCGATCAAGGATCAGTTGACTGCCATGGGAGTGAAAGTGGAGAATGATGTGATGGTGAGGATTGCACTGAATGCGGTCACAGAGGACTGGGAAACTTTTGTCCAAAGTATCTTGGGTAGAGCTGACCTTCGCAACTGGGACAGAATGTGGGCAATCCTCCGTCAAGAAGAACTCTGTCGATTCACCAAGAGACAGTACAGCACCGGATCAAGTAAGGTGAAGAAGGAAGGGGAAGAAAATGTAGCCTTGGCATCAAAGAGGCAGCAAGGGAGGAAGAAGCGTGATCTATCAAAGATCAAGTGTTTCCAGTGCGGCGAACTAGGACATTTCACCAGCAATTGTCCTGAAAAGAAGAAGGACAAGGAAGCTTCTACTTCCAAGGCTATTGTGGCAGACGATGGCTCCGAAGATGACGTAGCCATGAGCGCTCATGAACCACGAAAGTGGGGTGACATGGATCTGTAGAGCAGCTACAGATTAGTGGCGGGATTCTTGAGTTGCCCAACTCTTGGATCACATACGAGCTATGGGAGTCTTAAGACAGTAGTGGAACAAGTGGAGCAATGGGTGCAGAGAGTCACAGATGGAGCAGCGACAGAGCTAGATACTGAGAGGGAGCAGCGCAGTGCAGATGCAGCAGCAACATAGTAGCGCAACGCAGAGGGGTTGATGTGACTTCAGCAGCGCAACGCAGAGGCGCTGATGTGACTTTAGCAGGGCGATGCAGGCTAGCTTATGTAGAGCAGAGTTGCATCGAGCCCCAGGGAGGACGACGCGGCACATCGGCAATGTAGGGGACTTCGGCAGCGGGGGGCTTATGTGGCCGGCGTATCGAAGTCTACTTACCTTGATCTGGGGATTGTAGTTGTCATGATTGTCTCCCGGAGATAACAACGAAGTCCGGCAACCTATGTAAGCTTCGAGTGATGGATGCGGCCCAACTAACTGTCTGTCAAAGGTGGGCAGGAGTTTTCGGTTGTTTCTCTCGGCAAGCTGAGTTGCAGTCACATTAGTTGGCAACACGATCACTACAGCGGATGAGAGGTGGATGGAGTGCTACAATATCCAATAGGGTTATTTTATTTCATTGCTTTGCCTAGAATTTATTAGACTCGTTTCATCTCTACAATCATTTTGACCCAGCGATCAAAGTTGATTGGGGACTCAACAAAGAATTCCAATTAACCCAACAATGACTCCATATATAGAAAAATGCAAAAAATATAAACTTCCATGATTTTTCTACATTGAATTTGAATTAAATGTGAAATACAACACTAAATATTATATGATCCAAAAATAATATATCCACGTATATCATATGGTCATATTAGCATACATCAAAATCACCATGGTCCATGGCATGAACTTGCGAACCAAAATTAACAAAGTTCAATTCTCATTTGTCAAGAGTCAAATCTGAAATCATATGATAATGTTAAAGGATCTTAGCTCGAGTGGTTTGGTGAACAATTTGTTTCCCCAACTACATGGGTTCAAGTCTCGAAAGACAAGTTGTAACTACCCCATCGTGGCATTTATAAAATAATTGTACATGGTGTAATACTAGCAATCGATCTTTCGAAGTTACCAATTTTCTAGAAATTTTCATTCCAGTTTAAAAAAAAAATGAAATCATATGATAAAATATTAATGCATAATAAATAAAATAGCCAAGGAATGAGTGTCAACATAAGGCCCTTAATGTTCTTGGAAACCCCATTGCCATTGCCAAAACCTTCCTCAAAATTGCCAAAGAAAAACTATGAAAGATGATCTCCAATTGACCCAAGTAGAATTTACAAAGCTCAAGTTACTAATACTAATCAATGTGTAAGGTCAAACCCGTGAGAGTAGCATGTCAACTAGGTTTTCAGTGTTCCTCAAGTCAACTAAGATTTGGCTGGGTTAACCATGGCAAGATTGCTTGACCCAGATTTGACTGCTGAACACCAAGTCCGTAATATCCCTAACCCGAAATAACCAAGAATAAATCTTTAAAACAACAAGTGTTACATGTAACAAAATGCCGTAACTCTGAATATGGGACAAATAATATAAAATACTGTGAAATGCTAAGAAATTTTATTAATCCGAGAATATAAATGGGTACAATGGATAATCGAATAAGAGCACCTTATCCTTGCACCACAAGTGAAGAACCCTCTCGTAAACAGAAAATGGCTACTACGTAAACCGCTTTCCCAAATGCCGGAAGAAACTCCGTAAACTCGCCGCTCCCGGGAAAGAACTGAACCAGAGGCCGATCTACTCGCCGAAGGAGCTAAAATCTACGGGGTAGACATCACCTTATACTGCGTCGCTCCGACCTTTCCCGTAAAATCATAGACCAATTAGACCAAATCCACCACCTCCGAAAATCACCCCCAGAAACCCTCCTCCTACAAAAACGCTGTGCCTCCAGGAACAATGCAGAAGCTCGAGAAACACGCTGAGAAAAGGGGCTGAATCCTCCTGCAAAACCTCCAGATGAAACGGCAACCTCCTCAAGGCTGAAAAACGCTGAACCCACTGCCAAATCACCCCACAAAAACGCTGCTCAACCAAGACTGCGTCCTCTCTCCTAGACTGCGCAGTCACTCAAAATGGGCAGTTCCTCTGCAACTCGTCCACTAGAAATCCACCGCAAATCACCAACTGAAACTGAAGAAAAAACCTTGCTCGAGCAGGCACTCGAAGTCCCCCGGAGCCAAGGGCGAGATCTCCGACCGGAGACACTCAGTTCGCACTAAACAGTGCTGCAGACCGACTAAACAACCGGCGTGCTGAAGTAGACAGAAGTCTAGCTCTCAATATCAATAACATATCCATAATGCCAAATGAAGTGGAAACCCCTCCTTTTATAGTGCTAAACTCCCTCCAAAACCTTAACTGCGTCCTTCACCCTCCTTGGCCTGCGCAGTTACCCTTGGGTCAGCGTGAGGCCTCCCCTCATACACGTGTGGACCCCCAAGGCCACCCTTTTAGTTACAACGTCAATCAACTAGGAAAGCACTTTATTTTATAAAGTGAGATGACCCCTCTTATTTCTCACTTTATTTATTATTTTTAGCTAAAGCGGCAAAATTAAACAAAAATGAAATATTCCAATTAGCAATGCTAATTAGGAATATTACAATTCCAAGCTACACCAACCAAGTTTGGGTACAACTATTGGTTCCTAGTCTACCTAGCCAATAACTATGGTCTAACCCACTCACATAACATGAGTTTCAAAGAGAAAAAACCCAATGCAAGTATCCTAAGAACATGAAAACCCTCTATAAATATACAAAAATATGCCCAACTTCATAATCCATGGTATTTCAAAAGCCAGAGTTAGGAAACATGTAACCTTCCCCTTCTCAACCTTTTCATCCTACTATATGTCCATCTTACACAGGGAAAAAATATTACTCAAAACAACTTCAAGCTTGTAAAGACCTCACTAACCCCCCTTGAATTATATACATCAAATTATAAAACTAAATGGAGACGGTCTGAATGAAAAAATTGATTATGGCAATGGGTTAAAGATATCATTACTAATTCAGGTCCACTGAGATTAATTATTTTTCTTGACACTACACTTGACACGGAGGTGTGATTATAGCACCTTATCATAAAATTCCATGACAATAAGTTAATGCACATATCATCAAGGATTACCCCCTTTTCAAGGTCTGGAAAGTGGAGTAATAGGTTATTATTGTCCACTCCTCTCCTTGCATTCGAATGAATTTATTGGATCCTTTTAAGGAAGGTAATGTGTAGAAGTGCCACAAGTTATATGGATCAGTATGAATGAAATCATACATGGATAAACTATAATGACTGAAAATTCATTAGTGGCCAATGTGAACCTCCTATCACAACTTGGATTTCCATAGTCAAATAAACATGGCATTACCCTAGAACTTTGAGCTTTTCCAACTTGAAATCAAAATATAAAAATAATAAATTTTAACTTCTAAGGTTCAACCACCACCCCAAGCAACTTATGGTGACACTATATGGGCCTCCAGTAAACAATCCAAACACTTTTCCAACACCAAAATTGAATCCCAATCCTCTCACCAAACCACCAAACCAAAACTGCTCCAATGCTCTGTGCCAGAACAAGAAGAAGGGTGACTACGTAGGGTAGGATCACCTCCACCAAAACTAGTCAAGAAGAGAAAGGGGTCTTAGAACCCTGAGAGCCTCAAGCTCAAATCCAATGATGTCCAAATGATTCTAACTTTCTTGTATTTATAGATTTCCTCCATGGGCTCCCAAATGTGAGGGGTTGTGAATGTCACCTCCAATTAGGGTTCTCTAGCCGAGTCGACCCAACATTGTGATATTGCGAAAATTGGGTTTTCCCCCTTTATCAAGAATATAGCCAGCCAACGGGGTTGGATAGGCCATTTCATCCTTCCGTATGCAATTAATTTGTGGGGACATTACAGAATTATTATTGTTGCAATTTTATCATTATTACCTTTATTTTTTATAATTTTAGAGGCCTCGGCATCCTCCCGTCCCCCTGAATTTCCCTAGAAATTGGAAGTGTTCCCACATATCTCCATGTGCATCTCCCCACTTTCGCACTCCTTTGCCCCAAAGCCTTGATGAAACATTGTAATACACTGTATAACCAATAATCTGATGACCTGAAGTGATTAAAAACACATGAAAATAATACTGCCAAGCCATCTTGTAATAATGTCACTTTCCCCTTTGGCCGGCCAAGGGCTTCCTATAATAATGTCACCTTCCCCCTTGGTTGGCCAAGGGTGTAAACAATGAGGGTCATATAATATAACATGGGTATAAATGCCCTTAAATCTGCAACTAGTAAATAAAAGGTCCATGAATATCATTCTAAGTGTCATGAAATGGTCCTCGGAGCTGTATGGTGTAACACAATCAAAAATATATACGCCCTACAAGAAAAGTATTTGCAGAAAAAACTTAACACGTGCGTGCATGCAAGCTCGGGATGTTACTCTGAGCGCTTACGCATATCAACTTCGCAAAATTCCAAACAAGAAGTAGAAAGTGTATGGTGTAACACAATCAAAAATATATATACCCTACAAGAAAAGTGTTTGCAGAAAAAACTTGACACATGCGTGAATGTAAGCTCGGGATGTTACTCTGAGCGCTTGCGCATATCAACTTTGCAAAATTCCAATCCAGAAGTAGAAAATTGAAAAAGGAGAATATCTAAAAGGAAACAAAAAAAATTACCTCGAAAGCTTTTGGGCTACCCCATCCCTTCTGGAATACTTAATTTCAGCAAACAACAATGGGACTGAAAATATCCCCTTTAAATCCACGAATGCCCCCATTGTCAATCCCCGATTTCCTTCCTTCCAAAGGATTTGCATTACCGATACTGGAAAACTGGGCAGACCTCAATTGCGCTGCGGTTGCCATCGTCGAACATTCGAACCCCATCGACAGCAGAACACGGCAAGATCTTCGAGAAATAAATCACAGACGCGGACGGGATCTTCGGAAAAGCAGTGACTGGTAGTCGACAAATTCATAGAAACGACAAATGCTCGCATCTTCTGGAAATGCATCCCATAAGCAGATATAATGTAAAAATAGTTGACTTCATAGACGAAAATCTCAATTTTAGAATTAGCGGGAGCGGGACTGCGCAGGTTGGATTTTGGTAGGCTGGTTATTGTTATTTAATGGTGGGTATATATAGCATTGTTTATTTAATGTTCATATTAGCATATAAAATCTCGCTCATTTAGTATCTATTGACAAGCGATTTAATTATTGCTTATTTTTTCAAGGGGTAAAATTGAGGCGAAAGATGATGTGGAAAAAATTCTTATAAGTATTATGATTTTTTTTTAGTTTTATTTAATTTGAAAATAGGTAAGTTGCATGAGGATTGGAATGTTTGGAGTGTGAATAGTTAAAAGTTTAGTTTTAATTTATAAAAAATAGTAGTAATATTATATTCGAGAGTACAAATTATTTATATAATTTTTAATATTATTTTAGATAAAAGCCATGTGGTGGTATGTAGATTATTATTATAATTTTATTTTATTTTTTTATTTTTTATTTTTATGTATTTAGTTTGGATTGCTTTTTAAATATTTTGAAGTTTGTACATGTAAAAATCTATAAAAAAAAAATTGAAGTCACAAATATCAATGGTATTATCTTGTGGTCAAATATATTGTGTTTGATAATACGTTGATTTTTAATTATTTTTTGTTGGATTAAAATTTAAACTCAAGGTTTATATTATAAAAATATATTTATTTATTTTTTTAATTATTTTAAATTTTGATTTTCTTTCATTTTATTGATTGAAATCTTTGGGGTCTTATTTTGTAACTATGACATTCAAATATGCTTTGGGTTGGTTATTTAGTGTTTAAGTACATCGAGAACAATAGTCGTGAAAATTAATTAAAGAAGTGGTATAAATTCTTGACATTAATGTTTAAAAACGACAGAGTTTACTCATTATCATCATTGTAATAACTCGACAACTATTGTACTATACGACTATGTGTGTGTGTGTGTGTGTGTGTGTTAGCATATGTAAATGTGTTTGGGGTTTAACAGTGTAAAATTGTTACATTTTTGTATCTATTTGTTTAATATTGTATAAGTTATTACATTGTATATATGCAAGACGGATGGGTGCACATATTGTCATCTAAAGATTTAGCTTTTATCACCGGATCTCTATAATACTAATATGGAATAAAAATATATACTAGCATTTTCACTGAAGGGTGAAAAAGGAATGCCGAAGGTTATGACCATCGCACTGAGAACGATCTATGTTCCACCCTTCACGCATTTACACAACATGCGGGATGACCAATGTTGCAAAGCCTAGCGCTAATCACATGAGGGCAAAACATTAGTACATTGTAATTTTAACTATTGATTTTGTATCATGGAACATTTTGACTTTTAATCTCTATCACAATAGAGAATTGAAATAAACATCATTAGTTGCAAAGTTGATTTGACCATCTGTTTGACATGGGCAGCTCACTTTTAATCTCTAACACAATAGAATATTGAAGTAGACACCATTAGTTGCAACCTTGATTTGACTTGCCAAGTAATCCATTTCAGTTATGGACTTGCACAATGTTACCTGCTACAGGAGGATTGCGGAGGCATCATAGAACTTTGATTTGAAAGAGCTCATCGTCATTCATAACGAGGTCGTCGTTGATGGTAAATTGAGACAGAAAATTGCCCTGACACGCACTATTGCAAATATTGTACCACATAATCTCATCGAGATATTGCAGCAGTAGACTAGTCCTTTATCGACCATTCAAACAATAATTGAGGATACTACCAAGCAAATCTTGGCACAACTGAAATCTCCTAAATATACAGAAGAATATGATCTCCCTGGGAATGATGAATTTGACAAGAAGACTTTGGAAAATAAGCTTAGGGTGTTGATGCAAAAATCACTTGGAAAAACTATTGAAAACTTTCTAATACAATACTTGCAACAGAAGGTAACTGCAATACAGGAATTTCTCGGAGGAATTGAAGATTTTCTTGATACATTAATCCCTCGTGATTGCACTAATCATTGTATCGCACAAGAACACCTTCTGCAAGAGCCTTTATCAGCTTCGACCCCACAATATGTACGAATATGGATGGATCGATTGACAGAGTGTGAAATCCAGATGGGAAAAGAATTGTATGGAACCCTATGTGTTGATTTCCTTTTATTAGTGGACAAGGTCTTTACAGTTCTTGACAATGGAGAGAATGGAGGAGTGGTCTTATCGATAGATATAACCAAGTCACCTGATTTTGCTTATAACTATTCCACTCAATCACAATAGTACAATTTTCCTTGTGGATTGAAGGTGGCCATCAGAAATCCTTATTTGGATGCTCAAAGAATGGTTGTTTCTGCATTTGGATTGATAACCTAGGGTACCTCGTCCCTATTGACAATGAAATACAATAAGAGGTGTGTGGGATTTGAAAGTAGAAGAGGACTCAGATTAGGATAAGATTGAACTTCATAATACAATGATTGCTAATTAAGCTTCAAGTGAGTGTGTATCAATAATAATTTTATAACAAAAATATTACTTTGCACTTCATAATACTGTGATTTCCAATTGAACTTCAAGTGGGTGTATATATATATATATATATATATATATATTTCCCATGGAAAAGAATATTTATTTATATAGTAAAAATAATAGACCAGCTGTTACACAGTAATTTGTCACCGTCCCTACCATTCCCCGTCCCGCACATTGGAGGGCCCATTATGTGACCTGTGAGCAATGTCATGCCTTGAAACCACTATCATTGCATTCCCCTAAATATGAGCTTCAATTGCCCTGAAGACATCTCCTTGCAGAAAACCATAAAAACATCCCTTTTTGCATTGGCGCGGGTAGCCAGTTCATCACTCGCACCAATGAGGAAAATCCTACAAAGAGGCCGCGCCAACTGGCGCTCTGTCTCAGAGTCGCAGTCGCGCCAGCCAATTTAAGGAGTGGTTTTTAAATAAGAATGGCGGAAGTTTCGTTTCAACAGACTCAGAAACTGCTATCTATCTTGAGTTGGGAGGTTTGGCTTCGGGAGTTCCATGAAAGGGAAGTGGTTTGCCACCTCTCATGGAAGCTTCCTTGAAGATAGGGCCAATCCCACAATTATAGGGATCCCAACTCCCCTTCCTCCATCTATAAAAGCTAGCTCATTACCATTGCAAGCTAGTCTTGAAGTGCCTAAGCCTTGAATCTCCAAGTTCTCAAATTCCCAAGAGCCTTCATGCTGCAAGAGCCCTCATTTTTCCCTTAAGGCCAAACTCGAGCAAGGAGACTATCGTCGAGAGACTCTAAGAGAGGCTTGTCCCATCCCTGGCAGGCTTTGCAAGACGTGTACGACTAGAGACCCCTCCGAAGGAGACCTCAGCGTCAGAACATTGGTTGTACTCTCTTTCGATTGCTTATTAATGAATGACTACTGGTTATGGTTCCACTCTATTTGTCACTTATGATAATGATGAGTTATATCCTTTTTGACTGATATATAGTTGCGTATTCTGGATTTTATGCTTGTATTCGTGTTGTTTCTTGCAAGTGCAGGTGTCCATTCACAGAGATCATGGGGATCGTGATCTGCCGAGGCTAAGGAACGGGAACATTGTCTCTCCCACGAATCATAGCACTGGACTCCAGGTAGGCCTCCATCGTTGGTTGTTTATTCGCAATTAGGAACTTGCGCTGTAGCATTTGATGATTGTTGCTAGACCCATGCTGGGCTAGTAGGGATCGCCTCTGTCCGCAGAGGGGATTTACCTCCTCAACACCAGCCCCTAGAAAGGGGTTTTTTACAAGTGCTCCTCGAGTTGTGTGAATTCCTTATAAGAGTAATTTCGGATCACACCCTGTCTTGATCTATTCATATATGAGACAGTCATCAAAATTTTCCATAGAGTATGATGTACATTCCCCATCAAAAAGAGTTAAACACTGCGAATCTCCTCCGAGTTTGAAGAGAGATCCACAATTTTTATTGTGCCTGGAGGAAGCGAGAGAGCCGCTTTAGACAGACCATCTGCTTCCATATTAAGATCACGGTATACATGCATGAACGTGAGCTGTTGGAAATCTTTCATAAGACTCCTAATGCTTCGAAGGAGGGCTTGAAGGTGTGGCGAATGAATCTACAACCGATTTTGAGCCTAGTCGATTACCAATTTAGAATCTCCAAAACACTGTAATGAGGTAATATTCTTGCTTTTTGCCACATGAAGTACTGCCCAGAGAGAAGCAAGCTCAACTTTATTGTTAGAACCGTGGCCCGAGCCAAAAGTAATGTAAAATTTGGAAAGTGGAGAGAGATGGAGAACTGCCCCTACGCCTGCCAAAGGAGGAGAGCCTTGGCTTGCCCCATCGAAAAACACCTATGGGGAGCCTTTATTGATAACTGGAGGTACCACTTAACGAGTTGCGTTTGACTTGGGCAAGCATTTGTGCTCGGATGCCCACTGTAGAGAGAGATGGAGAACTGCCCCTGCGCCTGCCAAAGGAGGAGAGCCTTGGCTTGCCCCATCGAAAAACACCTATGGGGAGCCTTTATTGATAACTGGAGGTACCACTTAACGAGTTGTGTTTGACTTGGGCAAGCATTTGTGCTCGGATGCCCACTGTACAATCATTGTCGCAGTCAGCTCTTCAAGGATGAACTTGCCATTAAAAATGGCCATGTTACGAGCCGACCAGATGCCATAAGAGAATAATGAAGGGAAAGCTAAGCATGAGCTTACCTCGGGCTCCTTCCACCACTATATATAATTTAGATTTCATTTTATTTTGTATATTAATTATAAATTTTAATTTTAAAAAGTTTTTTTAATTTATTATTATGAATTATTGTTTATTAAATTCTATTAAAAAAATTTGGTTAATTATAAAAAATATATTTTATTTAAATTTGCTTTATATTTTCTATTATTAAATATAAAATATCTAACTATAGTGAACTTATATTTTTGTTTTAAAACGATGAGAGCATACCTAAATACAAACTAGTTTAGATCCATTTTAACTCTGGATCTACCAAGTGCGGAGAGGGATCAATTTTTTTTCACTCCAAAAAAGGTTTACATCTCAAGAGATTTGATCCATCTTGGACCTTGGTAGATACCAAGTTAAGATGGATCTAGATGTAATTTGACCAAGTCCACATGTTTTATTGATAATTATAATTCTTAATTATTTTATTTTATAATTTGACCATGTGTAAATGTTAAATGAACATTACATTACAACATCCCTACAAGGGCAATAAAAATTATGTTACATAATATGAATATTGAAATATTTTATTTATGATTAAGGGTGAAAGTGAAATATTTTTACACGTCTCTTTCCTTCATATTGAGTCATAATATCAGTGAGTGAAAAGAGACATGTGTCAACTCCAGTAATGGAATTAAACATATCCCTCATATTAGGTTGTAAAATGTTCAACAACAAACCAAATGAGCAGAGTGAAAGGGAGATTTTTTATAATGCTTCTAACTAAAATTAAACAAATATGAATATTCATTTTTTCATTCTTACTATAGGCAATAACTTTTAGGAATATTTTATTTTTTATTTTAAAAGAAACATATGACATTTCCAAAAAAAACATTACAAAATATTACACTCTCGATATTACATATAAATGCATCACAGAAAGGAATTGGTCAATCAAAACATTCTCAAGGGAAATCAACCCTTATATAGACCCATAATAAGTTTATGTTTTAATTAATTTATTTTTATATCAATTACACTATAAGATTAATGAAGATTTGTTTTCTTTTAAACTAAACATAAAACCAAAAAAAAAAAAAAAAAATTGTATTTTTTCACTATAAAACTAGTGAGTTAATATTTTTAACTTTAGTTGGTCACCAATTCAATTAAAGAAAAAGTGATACAAAAATCTTGTAATATAAATTTTATTTTGATATCTTCTATACTATTGGTAAGAAAACCAAAAGATGAAACTGACACAAATACATTTTGCCCATCTTCGTGATCCTTGCGACAATAAAATAATCCATGTTAATCTATCTCTGAGTACATATAATTACATAAAAATATACCAAAAAAAATTGTTCACCCCACCTCACAGTCTATATAATTAGCGAGAAAAAAATAAATAACCTTGTCTTCCCATGAATAATTACACAAACATATGATATATTGACGATACTTCAGAAAGGAATATTGGGTACGCCAAATAGAAATTTGAGGAGCCTTAGTGGAAGATTATTTACATAATAGATTCTAAAATACTATATGGATATCGATTATGAATGAAACATGTGAGTTCAGGAACAGTGAAAAAGTATGCCCAAATATGTTTAGCTCATGCATTTGGTTACTCCATCCTAAATATATAAACCTCACACATAACGAATGTTATGGATCCTAAAAGAGTTTGAATTGCCTACATAATCCTCTGCAATAGTTTCAACTAATAAAATAAGTATTAATATTTTCACGTATATTTTAAATGAATAGTCTCCTTGAAAACTTCATATCTAAATTCCTAAAAGTTTCCTAATTAATTTACCTTTCCGTCTTTTTTTATTACTGACTTCTGGAGATCTGTGTTGGTGGCATAGAACCTATGCAGTTTTCCATTGGTGACATGTAGATTACACATGCCAATAAATAAAAAATAAAATGCATATGAATCCATGCAAGGGAGGCCCTTGCATGAGGCCCATCTGGCGTTTCCACTCGACGCTCATACCTACTCTCTCCTGGGCATACTTTTTTTCGGGCAGCGTACAAATAAAAGAAAGATGATTATGAAACGAAGGACGCAAGTGTTGCAATGCTGAAATGGAAATGATAAGGCAGAGAGAAAGAGCACACAGCAACATGGAACTCTAACATGGAAATGATTTTTACTCCATGATAGAATGAGCCGTAACAGGGAATTCTAGTATTGAAATCGTTTCCACTCCATAAGCTCCGTAGCTTAAGGTAAACGATCATTTTTTTTAAGTCTTTTTGCAATAACTTTACAGATCGGATATGTTATAACTTTGCATCTTGTAAATGCACAAAAAATCATTAAGATATTTGTACTTAGAAAATTCTTCTTTTGCTACTACGAAGTCATGTAATCAGTGCGTCTTTCTTACTGCTCGTACACTGTAATTCTATGGATTTGTAAAACGAAAAGGTGTAATATGATTATCTATTTGGAGGAAAAAAATGAAATTTATTTACGTTGTTGCTAGTCATGTAGTGTCGTTTATTTATTGTAGGAAATAGAAACATATGTTGCAGCTGATTTGTTAATGGAAGGAATAAGGGGTTCTAAAATTGGAGACATGGACACAACTATTCACTTGTTCACACGCGCCGTAAATTCACTTCGAAACACCTCTTATAATGATTATGAAATTATGAAATATTTGTTCGAATTGAATTTTCATCGTGCAAATGCATACATCAAGAAAATGTGTTACACAAATGATTTGGTAGATGCTATGTTTCTCCATAGGAATGGAGCTTTGATTTGGTCGAGAGGAGATCGTGTTATGTGGAGTTGAGCTCCCAGAGAAGCTCATTGAAGCTCAACCTCAAAGAACATGATTCGGCAAGGTGCGTGTGGTGTTGAGCTTCCAAAGAAGCTCATTGAAGCTCAACCTCAAAGAATCTGATTCGGAAAGGTGCAGGGGCTGGGATTCGGACCAGTTGTTTGGGCCCGAGAAGGCGAGGAGGGTTACCAATTTGGAGCAGGTGAGAAACAGAACCACCAGTGTTTTGGAGCCGATGCTCCTGCAGCCCTTGGGTTCCATTTCTTTCTTAGCCTTTTGTTCATGGGAATATAAGTGCCTCGGGCCTAGAGAAAACTTCTCAGGTTGCACTTCGTAATCCAGAGAACTCACAACGTGGTCAACCAAGCAAAGACTTCAAATCCTTTCCACATGTATATTTTTTACTGGCTAGAGGAAGATGAAATTGGAACACTGCTATTGCTTAGGGCGAACAGTGTTTGCTCACCCCAAGCCCGTAGAAAGAACGCCTCTCGGCGTAATTATAAAATGCATATATCTAAATATTTAAAGGTGAAAGCCCTTTGGATTCTTACACCAATGTATGCTTCATTAATTGATAATATACATACTATTACATGGTGTTGTCTAGTTTTTTTAACTAAGGTTTTGTGATACAATTCTAGATTGTGGAATTTACACAATTTAGTTATCTAAAATAAGATTTTAATACATAAATATATTTAATATTTCCAATTTAAAATTTAATTATAATAAATTTCTATAAATAAAATTAAAAAATATATAAAATTAAACTATAATTTACTAAAAAAAAACTCACTTATAAAATTATAAAATATTAAAAAGTTAAAATTATGATATTTTAAAAAAAAAAAAAAAACAATTTTGAAATTAAATTAAAAATCAAAATGATAATTACTTTTTGTTTTCCAATTTTATATCCATCACCATTGATTTCCAAACTCTCTATGCTAAAAGCCAAATGAGGCAGAGCCTAACTTTTATGATCCCACATTTAATTTTTACAGATTTATCACATTTTTCTGACTTTGGTGGATGGCAAAGGCCAAAATAGCACTCTCTTTCAAACACTAGTGAGCGAAAATAATGTAATTATGAGCTCCACATGATCCTATACTTCACGGGATTATTAGAGAAGCATGGCCATTGATAGAGTTATGGTGCCAACACTTTAATGTTATTGTGGTAAACATATATGGATGTACAATGTGCAGATTATGTAAATTTATTTACATCTTATTATACCTAGTTGAATCGGCTTGTCCCCTGTGGTCGCTTGGCCGCCGGGTTGGGTGGTCGTGGGAGCTGTGGCCGCAGCTCCCACGGCCGCCCAGCTCGACGGTCAAGCAGCCATAACCGGCCAACCAAGCCCGAAGGCAAGGTCAGCCGATTGTGGCCACTCGGCTGCCAGGCTAGGCGGTCGTGGGAGACCAAGAATTAAACTGTATTTTAGAAGGTTTACATTATTAAAATAATAATAAAATAAAATAAAATAAAATTTAATTTTAATTATTTTCCTTTTTATTGGCTGAAATCTTTGAGGTCAACATTTAAGTACATAAATACTTGGTTTGGGTTTGGTGTTCTGTGCAAGAAGGGGGCAAACAATCTTCTAAATACAAATTTTATGTGCATGTACAACAACAATAGTCCATAGGGATGTGTGTAGACCATGACAAAGCTCTTTTAAAGCCTGGGTGAGTGTTGAGTGGGATTAGTTTTTCAAATTTGTTACGGTGTCTTGATGTTAACACAAAGGTTGTTTTGTTGTTTTGCAAAATCTTCCTAAAAACACCAACACGACCAAAATACATGTATCATGTACGTAAAGCGTACTCATATTTTATTATAATTTATTAACAACCTTATCTATCACCTTACAGTTTCTAAAAATAAGATTAGAGCCTTAGTTAGAGTCACCACACTCACTTTCATGAAATAAATAAACAATATATGTTGATTTAAACACTATGAACTACTCATGTCCTTGGAAAAGACAATGTACAATTTGTAGACACCCCAAAATATATTTTTGATACATACCAAGTTGGGGTCCAAACAATTATTTTATAATACATTTCAATTATCAAAATTTAAAATATAATATAAATGTTATTTAAATAGTTTTAAAACAATAATTAAAAATTAAAAATTAAAAAAATTAATGTAAGTTAAATCTTCATCACTTACAAACATTTTATAGATATTGTCGAGAGGTTAAATTTCCATGGCACACTTATTAATTATTTACCTTGAATTGATATATTATTTATTTTGAAATAAAGCTTCTAGAATTTTAATATCATTATTAATATTATTAATTAGATAGCGAAGATTTAACCTTTATAGAACATATAGTAATAGATCAAAGATTGAGATTTATTTTTAAAGTATTTATGTTTTTTTTGGGTTTTTTTAATTAAATAGAATAATTAAAAAAAATTATATATGATGATGATGATGATGGTGATGGTGGTTAATGTCCATTGAGACCAATCTTTGGTCTATCGGACCTAAAGAAAAGAGTTATTTAGTTTGATTTAAGATTTTATTCCTATGCTCAAAAAGTTTGGAGAGAAGCCTCTCGAGCTCACTATAATAATTTTGACATCTTAAAAGGCTAGAAAGGTCAGTATTGCAACAAAGATTATGAAATTGAACTCTAACGTGGTTGTACGCGGGGCACTCTAAGAGGAAGTGATTTTCATCCTCGATGTTCATATACTCACAGAGATGCAGATCCTTTCCATCCATGGTGTTTTAAGAATTGTCCAACGACCTGTTTCACTATGGAGCTCATGAGAGTTCATTCTAATCTTGGCTATATTAATTTTCTTCTATGAGCTAGTTAAAACAGATAGATACTTTTGATCTTCGAGGGTGGGGTTGATGACCATCTTATAATATCTTAATTTTCTTTTAGCTGCTAGATCTTTCTCACACCACATTTTTTCTTTGAACTTAGAAGTAACAATTTTTTTAATGTTATTAAGTTTTGCAATGCAACATTCTCGTCAATCTCCTAATGGTTTAACCAGGCCCTGGTGTCTTTATACAAACCTCGTTTAAGCCTTAGGTGGTTTTGGCTGGAATTTAAAGCTAGCTTAGGAAGTCTATGGTCTCCTATGCTATTGAGCTTGTGCTTGTACAACAGAAGCCTAGTCATAGCTAGGCTCTCGATAGGGGAAAGACCCACTTCTATAAGGAGAATAAGATAGGGTGTATTACTTTTAATTTTAAGGTTATAAGTTATAAAATGCTTTTGGATTTGCTCAATCTTTCTCCAGGATTCTCTAGAGATGTTGCAACCCCAAACCTCACATCCATATAAGATAACAGGAGTGACTAAAGTTTCAAAGAGGAACTTCTTTCTATCCCGCATTACGAGGTTTGTCGTTTTATTAGTGAGTCAGATAGATATAAGTCATGTTTTTTTTTTACACGTTGTATTAGTGAGTCATGTCCATGATACTATAACAAAATCTATTCACACAAATAAGGTTGAATCTTTCATGGCAAACAATTTACTGACATTTTTAAAATACATAATTCATATACTATTTTTTTTTTAATTATAATTATTATTAATATTTTAATAAGCCTTAGGTCATTCATTGTATTGTTGTTGAAAAACACTTTGTTGGTCCATTCATGTATGTCTTCATTATTTTTTACTCTAATTTAACTATACTTAAACTAAGTGAGAATATCTACAATGTAGTCATTGTTCAAATGTAGTAGTTAGTTCATATCTTTCAAAGTTCAATAATTAAACTAAGCGGCAAGAACGCTAGCTATAGGGCCTTGTTTATATATGAAAATAGAAAAACCATTAGTGTTCAACAAAAGTTTTGATTGCATACATAGAATAAAATAACATTCATAATTATAATTTATATGTGTACATATCATTATTTTTACCTTATTCACATATATTTAGAAATTGTAATTATTTATTATTATTACTATGAACTTAAAATTAGTCCAATAAAATAAAATAAAATAAGTAGAAACTAAAATAATTTTTTCTACATAACAATGTTTTAAAATTTTCCTTTAAGAATGACATTCACGGAAACCATATACTTATTATATCAACATCTAAAAATATATATATTTTAAAAATGACATTTACTACTTGAAATAATAAATTTAAAGAAAATTACAAATAAAATAAAATAAAATTAATGAAATTTTGTATAAAGAGAATAAATATTATGCCATGACAACATAATTCAAGGGTTTATCTTAGGAAGATGTTAATGAAGAAACTGAATTTATGTTAACTCATTCACATTCAATTTCAAGATCTTGTTTACTCAAAGAAAGAATGCATTGGCATTGGCAATAAATTTTTCAAGAATCAAAAGGAGAAGCATAATATCAATTCGAAAACAAAAGTAATAAAATTTGTAACAACCCCTTATTGATTTTCCATGTAAATGAAGTAAGACCAAGGTCATGGGACACGTATTCCAATTTGAATGGCGGGCAAACATTATAGTGGGAATCACTTGTGGATTAATAATGGCTATGGAAATTGGCAAATGCATTGGCAAAGGCAAAGAGGCAATAATTGGCATTTAATTATGAAAATAAAGGAAAATAGGAGAAAAAAAGATAACGAAACACAAATTTGTATGCAAGGGAAATTAGATGAAAAAGGAAGACATCAATAATAAAAAGGCATTAGAGAAACAATTCACGGCTTTTATTAGTTCAATTTGGGTTCTCTCCTTTCACATTCTCATTCTCTCATACTCTTGCACACTCAGAGTATTCTTCGAGCATCCTTGGAACATTCTAGCATTCACTTGGATTGGAGAAACAAAGCAAAGAAAAGTAAGGGAGCGCAAAGGGGATAGTTGGATCAACAACTAAAATAGGGATACCTTGAATGTAACATGTTTCATGTGTGATTTCCTTGTTGATTTTTGGATGAATGGTATATGCATGTGATTCCTTGGTTATGTGTTGTCATTAGCATGGATATTTGCATGGATTGATAATGTTTCAACCTTTCCTTGTCATTTCCTCAATAACCATGGTGTTGTGGGTTTCTCACTTGTTTTTATGATTGGCTCTCAGGTTCCCTATGGTTGTGGGTTGGAACAAATTCTATGGAGCCCTAAAATAACTTGGGTCAAGTTACTAGTTCATGGAGCCTACAAGTTGGGAAAAACACTCTGGAGCCTTATGTTTTGAGTCATTAGTCCTTGGAGCCGCGGATTGGAACAAATTCTCTGGAGCCCTGATTTAGTTGTGGGTTGAGTTGCTAGTTTTGGAGCCCTTGACAGCTTGGGTAGAGACTGATTTAGTTGATGTTAGTTATTTCTAGACCTTGTAGGTGAGATCATTGTGGTTGAAGGTTGAGGTGGTTTGGCCTCTGCAAGCCTTGGTTGGATTTTTTTTTTAACCCTTATGATCCCACATTCATGCTTGGAATATGGCGTTGGGGTGATTGGTTGAAAGAGACATTTGGTTCAGCCTCATCTATGGTCGGGTGGTACGTGGAAGTCCTGACTTGGTTGACATTTTCATATGTTAATAAAACTAATTTCCTATTATGATCTATGAGTACTTGTATTGCTTATCACGTGAATGCATGGACAAACAAGTGTTATTGAAGCTAGTTAGAGAGGGCTTAAATCATTCTTGGTGATTTTCATATGAATTTAAAATCCCTATGGTCAGATATGCATTCATTTCATGTTTACCATATGTTTAAAAAAATGTCTATCATGGATTAGACATGTCTAGGTCAAGTTCTTGCTTGAATTTTATTTAGTTGGCTTTGTCATCATCTTGTTTATGTTTCTAGAAAGTTACAGATAGTTCTAGGTGGAAATATGGAGGCTAGCCTGAAAAAGTGGCTTAAAACTCATAATCGTTGGCACATAATTGGAGTTTTTGGGTCATAACCGCATGGAAGCATGCGCTTGGGACCCCATAACCACACTGATGTTGTGTTGTGGGTGTGGTTGGGGAGTTTCCCCGGTGAAAATAACTCCAACTCAGGGATTGACCATCTGGACTGGATTGTAGGCTCCTGAGTGGTTTGTAGTCCCTGAGGGATGTTTGTAAGTTGTTAATGTGTCGACCCCACTTCCGTAACTAGATCTTGTAGTTCGGGTCATATCACAGTGACACTTGTCTCATGTTTACCCTGGTGAGCTTGTAGGAATTCATTAATGTGGGAGGGGTGGTTACAAAAGTACATTCATTTCACTCTTTCTATACATGGAATCAAAATAGCAATGCTTTGAATTAAAAGGGCAATGAACAATGCAACAAAACATTTTTTTTTCAAAATTTTAGAACCCTTAAACATTAGTTCAAGAGAGACTTTAAAAGTGCTTCAAACTATGAAAGGAATGACTTTTCAAAATTTCAGAGCCATTAAACATGAGTTCAATAGAGTCTTTAATAGTGCTTCAAAATATGAAAGGAATAACCAGTAAAATAGTCTAAAACAAAATAGTAAACAGTTGCAATAGTAAGACTATAAATAGATCATCCTTGAGTGGGTGAAAAGGATGGTGAAGATTGATTGAAATACTTCCACAGAGAATAAATTCTGAGAAGATTATGCAATGCAACATGCAATTGTGGATGAATGTTGACTTGACATGACACAACGTGAGCTTCCAGTATAGGCAATAGTTGAATAATCTATTCGTTCAGAACCTTGTTGCTTTGATACTCACTAAAGGGTTTAATGAGGAACTCCTATATTTTATCGAAGTTGACAAGTGTCAATTGATCAATTTTTTTCTTGAACTCCTCTCTATTTTCTTGTACTTTAAGCCTTAGTTTGTCAACTTCAGGAAGAGGATCATTTGTATATACAATCAACATTTTAGTGTGTTTCAGTAATTGTATATTCAATCGGATAAGTGAGTCTTTGATCCTTTTTTCATATTCTATCATTGGTTTGAGAATGTGCAAATGAGCTTTTGATGAATGTATTACAACAATTTTTGAAACTTGCTAATAATGGGTAGGACAAATGAATTCATGTTAGGATCTCACTAGCATTGCAATAATTCTTTAAGCTTTTTCCTTGAATATTCAAATAATTTTTCCATGTCATAAAACTCATTGATCAAAACATCAACTTGTTTTTCCATTGCCTATAATTTTTCCAAATGATCACAGAACTGCACTTGTTCATGATGAAGTTTTTTATTTATTTATTTATTTATTTATTTTTTTAACAGAAATGGGTAGTGAGATATATTATTTTCTGGCCAGATTGCCTCAAAGCTGGTTACAAAATGCTAAGCAAAGTCCAGATGTCTCCGTGACCAGGATCATAGTGTCTTTTTCTTTGCTAGCCCAGAGATTCTTACAAACCATTTTCCTGACAACCGCCTCTATCTTCCCCTCTCTAAAAATGAAGACAAACTGCTCCAATAAAAGGCTGTAAAACATATTTACCAGACAATTAAGGAATGGGTTCCCAACCTTCTACTCCATCTCTGAGGATGACTCCGAGGGGGAGGTGAACAACTTTATTAGCTTCAACATCAGCATCTTTATTATTGTCTCTCTTGACATGGAAGAAATTCAGGCTCTGGAAGGAATTCGACAGGGTTCTTATTCTGCTGATTAGTCTGGACAATCTTAGATCAAAAGGGGAAGAGCAGTCAACAATGGTTTTTATGATAGACTAGGAATCTCCCATCACAATTGCGTCGCAGATACCCAGGGAATTAAGTTGCTTTAGGCCTTGGAGAAGGGCCAGGGCTTCAGCTTGTATGCTAGTATTGAAGCCCACTCCCCAGGCATATCTAAGGACAGTGCTGCCATCTGCTTTTTTAACAACTCCACCAGCTCCGGAGCTGCCCGGATTTCCTTTCGCTGCCCCGTCGAAGAAGAGAATGATATGCGCCTGCTTTGTGCAAAAGGCCAAGAAATCAGAAGCGTTAAGTATAATCTGCCATTCTTTGAGAGAAGCGAGAGGTCTGATAATTTCTATGAAGCGGAGATCAAGAGAATCGCTCCAAGCAGCGTCGTGATCTCTCAAGCCTGCCCCATCCAGTTGATCACCAAGACACTCCTTCAGCTGGATTTTAATGTTGACCCAGACAATCTTGTGATCTCTTTTCTTATCTTTGAAGGTCCTCTGATTTCTTTCCAACCGGGTATGCCAGCAAATAAGTTTAGGGAGAATGCACTAGGCGGCTTTGATATGAGCATTCTGCGGAGATCCTCCTAGGAACAAACTCAACCAGTTTGAAAACAGATCGGGAATGCTAGTTGGGAGGACGAAGTCCAGCCTCCAGGGGCCTAAGGCCTCATTCCAAATATCTGTCACAAAATTGCAATTGAGCATCAGATGCGCAGCAGACTCAACATTATCTCCACACATCGAGCAACGAGAGGGGCCTAGATAACCTCTTCTCTGAAATCTATCATCTGTCAGAATTCTCTGATGGCAAAGGAGCCAACAGAAGGAGTCAATTTTAGGCAGCGAAGACTGGAACCAAATCCCTTTCCATGGTTTCGGGTCTGCAGGAACGTGGGGAATTGATAAGATCTGCCTGTAGCCCTGAGAAACAGTATAGCGTGCAAGGATAGATCTGATGGAAGAGTACCTCTTGACTAGTGTAAAATTATCCTCATAGTCAATCCCCTCAACCTGTGAGAATCCCCAGGCCACAAATCTGGTGTTGTACTTCTCCACACTCCCATCCGTAGCTTGCTTCACCTATAGATCCATCTAGATCCAACCACTGATTTTCCGACCGGTCTTGGGGCAATCTCCCATGCACTATTCTTAACGATGGAGTCATACTCCTCTACCATAGCATCAACCCAAATTGGTTGCTGCATTGCTTCCTGAAAGGAATATGGTTATGTCACAATACATTTTCTCATAAGATCCATGTATCCAGTAAACCTATCTAGAGACTTTCTATGCCTGCGTAGTGAAGTAGGGGCTCCTACATTCCCTGTCGTACCATCTCAATCTATCAGCCTATGTGGTGCGTCTTCTACCATTTCTGGTGGATGGCTCTAAATGAGTGTTTTCTGCCACTCCATGATCCCCCGCATGTGGCTGCTCCACGTCTTGAGGTTTATTCTTTGGAACCAAGAGTTCCTCCTCTGCATGCAAATCCAGTTCCCTCTAAAGGGACAATCGCATGGCTTTCTCCTCATCAAATTTTATATCCCATTGCACAAAATTCATTTTGTTGTTTGTAAAATACACTTGATAGTTGTGGGGAGTTTCAGTGTACCCCACAAATATCCCAATCTCAGTTGTTGGTTCGAGATTCTTCCCGGCGTCTTTTCTCACATGCACATGAACAAATGAGCCAAAAATCTTAAAATATGAAACATCATGTTTCTTACCAGTAAAAGTCTCATATGGTGTACTCATGCCAAGTATTTGATGAGGACAATAGTTTTTCACAGCCCATAGATGCAACGGTAGGCCCTGATCATGTGACATCGGTCGTGCTGCACCCACAATTGTTCTGCTAATTCTTTCTGCGACCCCATTTTGTTGCGGGTTATGAGGCGCAATCAAATCTCTCTGAATTCCTTCTTTGTTGCAGAAGTTCTTGAATTCATTGGAGATGTACTCACCAGCATTTTCGCTCCTAAGAGCCTTCACATGCTTCCCCGTGTCTTTCTCCACCAGTACTTTGAACTCAATAAATTTTGAGAACGTCTGATATTTATTCTGCATGAAGTAGATCTGGTAATTTCATAAAAATTCATCAACAAATATCACATAGTACTTATGATTTGCTGTCGAAGTAGTAGAGAATGGTCCACACACGTCTAAGTGAACTATCTCAAGGATTTCTGAAGCTGAGTTCTCCTTCTCGTGAAAAATGGCCTTTGCATACTTCCCCATAGTACATCCCTTGCATGTGTTTGACTGCGCAAGATTACCCTTGGGAATACCTGTATAAATATGAGGCATGACCTTCAAGGCTTCGTGGTGTAGATGTCCCAATCTCCTGTGCCATAACTCATCCTCATCCCGGCTCACCACTTTTCCCGCCTTACCCATCAATGGTGCGCAACCATATACATCAAGTTTATAGATATTCTTAACTCGAATCCCAATATTCTTGGCTTGTCCTGTTGTTTTCTGTCGTAGGAAAGATTTTCCCTCACTAAAAACAACATCATATCCTCTATCCTCCAAAATTGTGACCGAGACCAAATTTTTCTTCAAGCCTGGTACATGCATTACATCTTTTAATTGAAGGGTTTACCTGAATGTCTCTGGAAGGTAACTGTATCAATCCCAGTAGCACTGTACCATGCGTCATCACCCATTTCAATATGCATCTAGAGGTCTTTCTCTTCCAAGCTACTGAAAATTTCTTTGTTTCCCATCATGTGAAAGGAAGCACCACTATCCAAGTACCACACCAATCCCATTTCACTTGACACCATGCATGCAATGAGCGAGAAGTCAAGCTCAAATTGTGAGGCCAAAGCCTCACCAGCTGCAGATCTTGAAGCCTTCTTGTTATTCTTCTTTTTTGGACAATTAGTGGCATAATTTCCATGCTCATGGAAGTGAAAACACTTCACTCTGGACATGTCATGCTTCTTGCCATCTTTGTCAGACTCAATCTTGGAATGGAATTTATTTACTTCCCCTTCTTCACCTTGGCATCCAAAGCACAATCTTCTTCATTATCATTCTTAGATGAAGATCCATCCCTGGTATTCCGCCTGAATTCTTCTTGCACCAAATCCGACCAAAGTCGTTCGCAATCTAGCAACTTTCCTGTAATATTCCTAATTAGCGACAGCTAATTGGAATATTTGATTTTGTTCAGTTTTGCCATCTATAGTTTATTAATAAATAAAAAGTGAGTGAAGAGGGTCTAACTCACTTAAGTTGAATATAAAACCCTCCTATTAGCACAACGTTGTGACTTAAGGGGGAGCCAAGGGGGCCAAGCACCACATAGAGAGAGAGCCCACATATTCTCTAGAAGCTACTGCACATGAGAGGATGAGCACGTGGCAAGAGAGGCAGGCTACGTTGAGGAGAGGTTCCTTAGGGTTGGAGGAAGGCCAACGTTATAAAAGAGGGAGGAGCCTTCTCATTTGATTCATTCTATGGTTGATGATATTGAGCTGGACGTTTTGTCTTCTTGAGCACGCTAGGTGTTTAGCCTGTCTGCAGCACTGTTTAGTGCATTGAGTGTCTCCGATCGGAGATCTCGCCCTTAGCCCCGGGGGACTTCGAGTGCCTGCTCGGGAAAAATTATTTCTTAAGTATTTTTTGAGAGGTTTTGGTGTTTGGGTTTGTTGCGGAGCTGGGCTTTCATAGAGACTACACAGTCATTGAGAGGGAGGACGCAGTCCATCTTGGAGGTGCTTCGGATCGGGATTTCTGCAGGAGATTGAGCAGAGGATCAACCTTTACCTGTGGGAGGATTTTGGTGGAGTTTGAGGCGGTGTTTCAGTCATTATCATTTAGCCTCTACGTAGAGCCTTGGAGGCCAGCGTAATTCCCCAAGGGGGTGTTTTTCGGAGGTCGGCCATTTTTGATATGGTTTTTGGGTTTTGTCAGGATTGGTGAGTAGAGGAGATTTCCGGATTTTCAGCTCATTCTGGCAAGTGGAACAACCCCTAGTATTTAGTTCATTCTAGTAGTAACAGCTGCATGACAGTGTTCCAGCAGCCGGAACACAGTTCAGAGAGCAGCCATTTATGGTGTATTCTGAGAGTATTTCTTCTCTTGCCTTGAGCAAGTTTAGGTGCCATCACTCTAATCACCTATTGTACTTCATTATATTTCTCATTTTAATAAAATGGCTTAGCATTTCCTCTCTATATTTCTGAATGAGTTGCCATACATTCTTTCTATGCTATTATATGTCTGCTGCACTGTTATTTTTATATATTCTTGAGCATTATAGTTCTATACCACTTGGTGTGTTTATCTTTCACTCTTAGACAGAGTCTGGAAAGGGCCAGGTAGCCTCCGGATCTTGTCCTCTTTTCAGAGGCGGAATATCCGGTAAATGCCCTCCCAGTCCATCTCTGGTTGGAGTTTGTTGTGTTTTAGAGATATCCCCAAAACGAGATATTTCAGTGGTATCAGAGCATAGTTCTGGCTCAGCCTGTGGTCTATGACACTGGGGAAGAGACCATATATTTTTTACAGAGGCCGGAAGTACAGAGACCATGAGCGTAGGTTGGAGAACACCTACGGAGAGGGAGATTGTGTTTGGGTAGTGGACATAGAGCAGGAGAGAGAGCTTGTGACAGACGCAGAGCAGGAAGAGCTTGTATTAGATTCAGAGCAGAGAGGGTCGATGGTAGATGACACAGAGGCCAAACAGTTTGGGGAGGCACTCCTCAAATCGGTGCAGGATTTAGCTAGACAGATTGAGGTGATGAGTCAAAGATTCACTGCTATAGAGGCTAGACAGCGTGAGACCCAACGGGTTTTCCAGGTAGGAGAGGGATCGAGTACATCCCATCATTTGCCGGAGCATGGTGTTGCTCAGCGTGATACTTCTTAGCCGATGGCTTCACGTGCACCTACCCGCTCTACCATGCCCACTTTCTTGGGAGCAGACACAGGGGTAGGAGTCCAGCAGGAGGCAGAGCCCGAACACATGGGCAAGTATTTTGCAGAGTATCAGGCCTATGGGCAAGAGTCCAAGGATGCTCTCTCATTCCGGGATTTTGTTCAGCTCCAACAGGATAGTAGACCTGCGACCATCATAGAGGGAACTGACATTATCATGATGGAGATACCCACCGCACATCTAGCAGATTCCATTTGCCTACGTTTGATGGCTCATCAAACAGTTTGGAAAAGTATTGGGTGGAGAAGCTGGACATCTATTTCCAGCTTAACCAGATGTCGGAGACGGAGGCCATCAAAGTGGCGACATTACATTTGGATGGTGAGGCCCAGGATTGGTGGTTCCATGGGATGGTCACACTCGGACATTCTACAGTGACAACGTATGCCGAGTTTACCAGGAGGTTGATGGAGCGATTTGACCTGAGGGATCCAGAACAACACTTTGTTGAGCTGACGAGGCTCAAGCAGACTGGTAGCCTAGAGACATATATTGCAGACTTCTTGAGGGTTTCAGTGATGGTGCCAGATCTATCCGCAGCACGGATGATCTATATGTTTGTGGAGGGGTTATCAGAGCCACTTCGGGGTCTAATCAGATCTACTAGACCAGCTACACTTCAGGATGCTATTAGCAGGACTCGAGACTTACAGGATGCATTGCCCAGGACTCGGACACCTTACCCCCAGAGACAGGGTTTCCAGCCCAAGGGGAAGGATGTGAGGATTCTGCCTCTAAAGGGGAATCTAGGACGAGCACAGATAGATGATGATGCCAGGAGGGAGTTGAGGAAGAAGCGACTGTGCTTCACTTGTCAGGAGCCGTGGGCACCAGGGCATAGGTGTGATGCTGGCAAAGCACACTTCATTGAGGTCTTCTTCGATGATAGCGGGGAAGAGGATGAGGACAATGATGAGGAGGTAGGAGATAGTCAGACGACCCAGGATCAGTTGCCGCCTCCACCTCTAGGGATAGGAGGTGCAGCTTTTCTACCCACAGGGGGGACCCTTGCAGCCTTGCGAGGAGTTCCCAAGTATTTGACACTGCGCATACGAGGGACAATACATGGCCAGCAAGTGTCGATTTTGGTTGATAGTGGGGCAACCCACAACTTCATTGATGCACAGATGGTCGAGCGGAGAGGTATACCGACCGAGAGCTTTGACGGATTTTCAGTTTTGGTCCCAGGAGCCTAGACAATGCAGTGTGCCCGATATGTTCCAGAGTTAGCAGTGACGATGGGTACCTACACCGTGACCGATCACTTTTTCGTGGTCAACATACCAGATACCAATGTGGTATTGGGTGTCCAGTGGTTGATTACTCTGGGAAAGTTCACCACAGATTGGGAAGCCTTAGAGATGGAGTGGGATGACAAGAAGACCGGGAAGCATGAGAAGATCCGCAGGATGCACACTTACCCACCTCAGACAGTTTCGACAAACCAGATGGAGGCAGATTTCCGGAAGGGAGACATAGAGTGGGCAGTTGAGTTGCGGGCATCAGAGGCAGAGACCACCAGTCGAGCAGTTCATCCTGATATACATACCATCCTTGATAGGTACGATGCAGTGTTTGGGGATATACCACCAAGTTGGCCACCGGACCGAGGGTTCAAGCACACCATTGATCTTGAGCAGGGCATTCAAGCGGTGATTACTACCCCCTATAGGCATCCCAAAGCCTATCAGGATGAGATTGAGTGGGCCATCTAGGTGTTGCTGGCTCTTGGGAACATCAGACCGAGCACAAGTCTGTTTTCTTCTTCCGTAGTGTTGGTGAAGAAGAAGGACGACACCTTGAGGATGTGCATTGACTATAGGGCTTTGAACAAGAAGACCCTAAAGAACAGGTATCCCATACCCAGGATCGATGAGTTGTTGGATGAGCTGAGAGGAGCCAAGTTCTTCTCGAAGATTGATTTGAGATCAGGGTACCATCAAATTCGCGTGAGGGAACATGACATTCCCAAGACCACCTTCAGGTGTCATTATGGGCACTTTGAGTTTTTGGTTATGCCTCTTGGGCTGACCAACACACCAGCTACTTTTCAGTCTTGCATGAACCATATCTTCCGTAGTCATCTGAGGAATTTTGTATTGGTCTTCTTCGATGACATACTCATATATAGCAGGACTTGGGATTAGCATCTCCAGCATATAGAGGCAGTACTACGCATCTTGGAAGAGTAACAGTTCTATGCTAAGCTCTCTAAGTGTGAGTTTGGGATGATGGAGATGTTGTATTTGGGTCACATTATTGGAGTGGACAGAGAGAGGGTCCATGAGGAGAAGATTAGGGCCATCAGAGATTGGCCAGAGCCAAGGAATGTGATGGAACTTCGAGGGTTCATTGGCATATGTACTTATTATAGGAAGTTCGTCAAAGGTTTCTCACAACTTGTTGCACCCCTTACAGATTTGACGAAGAAATGGGCATTCAGTTGGTTGGATACAACGCAGCGAGCCTTTAATAGGCTCAAGGAGGTGATGAGTAGCTACCCTGTGCTTGCATTTCCATATTTTACGCAGCCATTTGTCTTGGAGTGTGATGCGTCAGGAGAGGGGATCAGTGCAGTTTTGGTGTAGGGGGGACACCCTATAGCCTTTGAGAGCCGGAAGCTCCTTCTGCACAAGAGGTTGTATTCTATATATGACAAGGAGATGTTGGCCATTATGCATGCTTTGGCCAAATTCCGATAGTATTTGGTAGGGAACAGGTTCAGGGTGAGGATTGATCACAACAACTTCAGGTTCTTTTTGGAGCAGAAGTAGCTACAGGAGAGGCAGCAGAAGTGGATCAGTAAGATCCAAGCATATAACTTTGACATTGAGTATGTCAAGGGTAAGAATAATGTGGTAGCAGATTCCCTTTCACGTAGACCAGCCACGTTATCTCTTATGAGCTTGGATACCGATTGGAGGGCTCGACTTTTAGTGGAGTACTCCAAGGACAGATTTGCATGTAAGGTGGCGGATGACAGGTACAGGGTGGTTGATGAGATCATCTACTACAGGGATAAGATCTTCTTGACTGAGGGATCTCAAATTAAGAAGAAGATACTCCAGGCATCACATGATTCTCCATTGGCAAGCCATCAGGGGTTTACCAAAACCTACAGGGCCATTAGAGAGAGGTTCTCATGGAAGGGCCTCAAGGAGGATGTACTCCGGCACATCAGGGAGAGCAATGTTTGTTAAAGGAACAACGGGGAGGTGAACCATTCCGCAGGATTATTGCAGCCTCTTCCCATTCCGAAGGGGAAATGGGAGAGCATATCGATGGACTACATCACAGGGTTGCCCATGGTGCAAGGCAAAGATTGTATCTTTGTCATCGTTGATTGGCTGACAAAGTATGTGCACTTTTTCGCCATATCCGTGCATTACAAAATAGCACAAGTGGCCAAGCTATTCTTCAGAGAGGTTTTCAGGCTACATGGTCTTCCTAAGACCATCATCAGTGACAGGGACAGTTGCTTCATGGGCAGATTTTGGCAGGAGCTTTTCCGGTTAGTGGGGACGGAGTTGACACCAAGTACCAGTTATCACCCACAAATGGATGGACAGATGGAGATAATTAACAAGTGGCTAGAGGGCTACTTGCGTAACTATGTTAGTGGGCAACAACGAGCTTGGCTGAAGTGGTTGCATCTGGGGGAGTACTGCTACAACACGACACATCACATGTCCATTGGTATGTCACCATTTTATGCTTTGTATGGGTATCATTCCTTATCTTTTGTTGATGTGATGTTCGGTGCTAGCAAGGCTCCTAGAGCCAAGATATGGATCCAAGAGAGTCAGGACATTCTCCGAGATCTCAAGGATAATATGGCTACAACACAAAACCAGCAGAAGCTGTATGCTGATAGAGGTCGGGTGGAGAGATAGTTTGAGGTAGGAGACTTGGTCTACCTATGATTACAGCCATACCGACAATCGTCACTGAAGCAGAAGGGAGCTGAGAAGCTCAAGCCCCACTTTTATGGGCCATACAAGGTGATACGCAGGATTGGGCAGGTTGCGTATGAGTTGGAGCTGCCCCAAGGCAGCAAGATCCATAATGTTTTTCACGTATCATCCTGAAGAAGGCGCTGGGGCAGCAGGTGACAGTGACAGATGAGCTACCACCCATGGATGATGAGGGGCATTTGGTGTTGCAGCCAGAGGCTATTATTGATACCAGGGAGAGGCAACTACACAATAGGACAGTCTGGGAATTATTGGTGAGGTGGAAGAATTTGCCAGATGAGGATGCCACTTGGGAGAGTGAGAAGATTTTGCAGCATCCATCACTTTAGTTGCTTGAGGACAAGCAAAATTTTTCCGGGGGAGACTGTAATATTCCTAATTAGTGACAGCTAATTGGAATATTCGATTTTGTTCAGTTTTGCCATCTATAGTTTATTAATAAATAAAAAGTGAGTGAAGAGGGTCTAACTCACTTAAGTTGAATAAAACACCCTCCTAGCAGCACAACGTTGTGACTTAAGGGGGAGCCAAAGGGGCCAAGCACCACATAGAGAGAGGGTCCACGTATGCTCTAGAAGCTACTGCGCAGGAGAGGATGAGCACGTGGCAAGAGAGGGAGGCTACATTGAGGAGAGGTTCCTTAGGGTTGGAGGAAGGCCAACATTATAAAAGAGGGAGGAGCCTTCTCATTTGATTCATTCTGTGGTTGATGATATTGAGCTGGACGTTTTGTCTTCTTGAGCACGCTGGTTGTTTAGCCTGTCTGCAGCACTGTTTAGTGCATTGAGTGTCTCCAGTCGAGATCTCGCCCTTAGCCCTGGGGGGACTTCAAGTGCTTGCTCGGGCAAGGTTATTTCTTCAGTATTTTGTGAGAGGTTTTTGTGTTTGGGTTTGTTGCGGAGCTGGGCTTTCATAGAGACTGCGCAATCACTGAGAGGGAGGACGCAGTCCATCTTGGAGGTGCTCCGGATTGGGATTTTTGTAGGAGATTGAGCCGAGATTTTGAGCAGAGGATCAACCTTTTCCTGTGGGAGGATTTTGGTGGAGTTTGAGGCGGTGTTTCAGTCATTCTCATTTAGCCTCTGCGCAGAGCCTTGGAGGCCAGCGTAATTCCCCAAGGGGGTGTTTTTCGGAGGTCATCCATTTTTGATATGGTTTATGGGTTTTGTCAGGATTGGTGAGTAGAGGAGATTTCCAGATTTTCAGCTCATTTCGGCAAGGGGAACAACCCCTAGTCTTTAGTTCATTCTAGAAGTAGTAGCTACACGACAGTTTTCCAGCAGCTAGGACACAGTTCAAAGAGCAGCCATTTCTGGTGTATTTTGAGAGTATTTCTTCTCTTGCCTTGAGCAAGTTTAGGTGCCATCACTCCGATCACCTATTGTACTTCATTATATTTCTCAGTTTAATAAAATGGCTTAGCATTTCCTCTCTATATTTCTAAATGATTTGTCGTACATTCTTTCTATGCTATTATATGTCTGTTGCACTGGTTTGGTCAATTTAGTGTGTCCTAAATTGCTACATTAATTTATCAATCCGGGATTCGTAAGGTGATGAAGTGCGGCGCACTATATGTGCAAGATAACCTATTTCTTAACTTTTTGTCGTTTTTGGTTTTCTAAGGTGAGATGGAAATTCTAAAATAAAAGCAAGTATGGTTATGTTTGTTCAAGGAAATGATATCCTCTATAATGATTTACCAACTTGAAACTTAAAAAGGAATTTGAAATTTAAAATGACAAAACTTGAAGGAAATGAAAATGCGCTGCTGAAATGAAAAGGTGTTGCTAGTCTAATAAATCAAAACTGTGAACTAGTGAGCATGAAACCAAACTATTCTTGTTGTTGTCTAAACACAAAAGAAACTATGCTTAAAGAAATCCAAAATTGCAACAAAGTAAATCTAAATAAGATTACATCAATTCATCTTCTGATCCCTCATCATTAGTCCAACTATGATTTTCGGAAGTAACCATAAACAACTTGAGTAACTGATGTTTAACTTGCAGAAAGTAAACTAATATCAAACCATACATTGATAATTAAATCCCTCATCATCATTCCAGCTGTGGTTTTCGGAGGTAACTGAATATGTCATGCACAATTTAATATTTCTAATTTGCAGAAAGGAAACTAATATCAAACTACAGATCCATAATTCAATCCCTCACCATCAGTCCAGTTGTGGCTTTCAGAGGCAACTGAAGATGTTATGAGCAGTTTAATATATCTAAATTTGCAGAAAGGAAACTAATACTAAACTACACATTTCATAATACAATCCCTCACCATCAGTCCAGCTGTGGCTTTCGGAGGCAACTGAAGATGTTATGAGCAGTTTAATATATCTAAATTTGCAAAAAGGAAACTAATACTAAACTACACATTTCATAATACAATACCTCACCATCAGTCCAGCTGTGGCTTTCGGAGGCAACTGAAGATGTTATGAGCAGTTTAATATATCTAAATTTAACTACTGAAGCAAATGAGCAAAACTGAAATGAACAAAGCAGTACTGAAATTAAACAGAAACTAAGAAAATCAAATTAGCAGCAGAATAATGTTAATTCCATGTCATTAGTCAAAAAGTTATGCAAATGCCCGGGCTGCCTATCTATAACCTGAAACAAGAACACTGATCAGTAATCAATAACATAAAACATGAAAGACAGAAGTGAAATGGAAAGCATGAAAGTTTATAAACAGAAATGAAGCATATATACTATGAAAGATGCAATGTATAAACATGTGAATGGATTATGGCACAATGAGCTTTAAAGAAATAAAACAAGAACTATACAATAATGCACAGAACCTTGGCAAGTGCAGGGGCCCTCTACACCAGCCTTGGCAACGATCTTCAAATACGAATTTCGGTTGAAAACAGAGTCTTCTTATATTAAAATGCAGTCATTACAGAATGGTGATGTTACGGCACAAGTGCAGCGTAATTACATTACAGAGCAGACTAATAAAAGCTAACACAGACTAATAGAGACTAATCTATATGCGTATACAAACGCGTTATTTATAACAGAGGAAATATAACTGATTCCTAATGTTTATGCTGGTGGAGAACACGTAGGCCATTACGTCCATGGATCTAGGATCATGGTCGTATTGAAAAGTAAATCTATGAGGAGTGGATGTTTGAATTCGGCTAAGGATCCATGTACAGATGTTGATTTATCCTCCTCAACTCAAAAACGGCCATATGAACCTTCACGTGACACGAAACAGAGTCCTGTCACCGTGGGACTCTACGGTTGACTTCCATGTGGACACCTTTGACCGTGGCCTCTTTAGATGGATTTGCTCAAGCCAATAGGACACGAACCATGTCCACATCATTTCAGACTTGCCCATGTGGCTCATTTCCTCTGAAGACACCTGTAGCATAGAGTTTCACAAAATATCTACGGAAAGTTGCAGCAGCTGCGGAAAGTGGCAAGATTCCGCAGCTGAATGAACAAAATCTAAATCAAATCGCAAACACAAAAATATAATTAAAAACCATGTTAGATGCTCTTTTGTAATTAATATACAATGATATTGACAACTTGGGAGGTTTAGGTGAGTGAAAAAGGTATAGAAAAGTGTATGGAAAAGATGCAGATTTGAGACTCATGACACTGTTATTTTTATATATTCTTGAGCATTCTAGTTCTATACCACTTGGTGTGTTTATATTTCACTCTTAGACAGAGTCTAGAAAGGGCCAGGCAGCCTCCGGATCTCGTCCTCTTTTCAGAGGCAGAATATTCGATAAATGCCCTCCTAGTCCATCTCTGGTTGGAGTTTTCCGTGTTTTAGAGATATCCCCGAAACGGGATATTTCATTTCCCCTCCCATTGAAAAAGTCCTAATAACTATTCCAACTCTTGGGAAGTCATAGAAGAGCTAGGCTCACCAAGTCATCATCAACGACCATAATGCCAACGCTCCCAAGGTCATCCTGACCTCTGAGAAACTTTGTTAAATATTTCGGCATAGTGTCGCCTTTCTCCATTTTTATTTTCCTGATTTTATCCTTTAGTGCCAATTTTCTATGATCACTTTTGCTCTGAAATAAATCTTTCAAAGCTTTCCACATTGGATATGGTGTCTCTTTTTCATGGAGACTTGAGACAATGTGGCCTCATACTCCCTCCAATAAGATCCTCCTTGCCTTTGCAACCTTATTTTTCCAAGCATCAAGATTTGCAGCATCTGCTACAGCGGGTTTGGGGACATCATTGTCAATGAATTCTTTCAACCCATTGTCCTCTAGTACTGCCTCCATCCAGTCTTTCCACACAATATAGTTAGAGATGCCCTCAAGTGCATACCCCAATATTAAGCCATTGAAAGCCATTTCGATCTTGAATCATTTGTCGCACCAAGAATCTCTTTTTCAAATTCAAATTGTATTTAGACACAAACTTAGCTTCTCCTCCACTATAGTGATTTCCTATGCTCTGATACCATGTATAAATTATACAAACATATGCATATCAATGGATTCAATTCGATTTAACAATGTACTAAAGCTATATATTGAATCCTTCTACAAATAAATTGTGGAAATTAAACACAATCGCCAATCACATGAAGCAAAGAAAGAATCAAATAAAACCACAACACAGATGATTTCCTAGGGAAAGCTTGCTGCTCAAAACCCCTCTATCTTCTATTGTATATTAACCATGGAATCATGAAACAATTACAATGCACTCTTCTCACAAGAGTATCTTGCACTCTCACAACTGTCTCACATTGTCCTGGACAAAAATGTCCAACACTTAGCCAATTCTTAGCCTCTAGACAACCTTCCTTACTTGCACAATTCCCGATGAATGAAATCCCTATTATTTATGAATTTTGGCCTTCCAAAACTGTGCAAGGATCATGGGCAATCCAATGGATGTCTCGTTTCATGCAAGCAACCTGTTAATCACACAACTGATAGTTAACCTCCCTTTAACCTTTTTCTCGATTGGGTCTCCACTGGAACTAACATGCATGCAACTATTAAATTATCATTTGCATGGAAAATCACTGATTGTGAATTAAATAATATTTAATTCACTTGATCTCTCACTAGTGCAACAAAGAGTTACAACTAGCTCAACTGACTCTAACTCACCTAATCGAGTTAACTAATTACTCATGCATTAAACTAATGCACCAACTGCAATTCAAACTCCATAACTAATAGAATTACTCTGCATGCCTCACCAACCACCCTCAACTTGAAATAAATGAGCTAACTGAGTTTATCACACTTAGTTAACTGTTACAAGTGATCATGAGATAATCTTACATTTTATTGTCCAATTTAATTAAGGGAAAATTAAATTAGACACTACACCAAATTAATTAATTAATTTGGCCTTCACACTAATGTATCGCTAGGACCGTTGGTCCCACACTGGTGTGTATGCTGCAATTTCTTGTTGGACTTCAACATTGTTCACTTGTACCATGTTGTTGTAACTCGTGTTTAATATGTTTGTGCCTGTCATCCTGTTGTCCTTCCTATAAGATATGATGTTGTAAATTTGTCCCATATGAGCTTATAGCTGCAATGTGATTTACCTACGCTCTTATTCTAAGAGCATCTACAACCTTGTTCTCTTTACACTTCATGTACCTGATTATAATACTCATACCTAGTCCAGAAATAAGTCTTGTAGATGTCTTCTTCTTTTATGTGTACTTGATGATATCCTGATCTCAAATCTATCTTCAAGAACATTGTTCCTCCCTTCAAATAATCGAACAAGTCATCCATTCATGACAAAGAGTATATGTTCTTAATTTTTACCTTGTTCAACTGCATGTAATCAATACACAACCTGAGAATACCATCCTTCTTCTTCAAAATAAACATTGGTTCACCCCTAAGTGACACACTTGGCCTAATGTATCCCTTGTTAAGCATTTCCTTCAACTGCAACTTTAGTTTAAATAACTCCAGAGTGCTCATCATATAAGGTTCCTTCGACGTTGGTGTTGCTCCCAACATCAACTCAACAGAAAATTTCACTTCCTTATGAGGTGGTAACTCTGAGATATCTACTAGAAATACATATTGAAACTGTGGAAAAACTAGATACCTCTTCAATACTTCATCATCCTCAACATCCTTCCCTTTTTCACTGGGAATATGAATTGTAAACAATACACATCCTTTCCTGTTATTGCACTTTTCCTGCATAGTTTTAACCATTCTCGTTGATGTAGGCTTATTCTTGCCTTGTGTAACAACCCACAATTTAAATATACAACCAGTTAGATCAATTGTGTGATTTATAATCAACACACAACTATTTAACTACGTAGCATAGGATTTCAAAAAAAATGAGAAGAGACAACTTACATGTAGCAATGATATCCCTTACTTGTGATTTCGAAGTTGAACGTTATCTAAATCTTGCTAACTGCAAAAAGTTTTGTGGATGACTCTCCACCCAATTGTAGGCTCAATTGCACATAATATTTATACAATTGGCCACCATGAACCCTCAATCAACGTACTACTACTAGGGAATCATTTGTCTCACAACACTTTTCTCCCAAGAGAATGGATGAATGAAGGAATGAATCCCATCCTCCTCATCGTGCAATAAATAGACCAAACGGTTCCAAAAATAGAGAGGGATCCGCATGCACACATTTCATGTGTCAACATGCCAAATTTTATTTCTTTATTTTAAGTTTTACTTAATTTAATATTTCTCTTAATTAAACTCTTTTTTATTTTATTCCTTTTTATTTTATACTTTTTGTTAACTTTACTTATTCTTATTACTTTTGTAATTTACTTTTATATAATTTATTTAGAACTCCAGTTTATTATTTATTATTTTATTTATTTTATTATTATTATATTCTCTTTATTATTTATTATTTATTTACTATTATTATATGTTCTTTATAAATTATATATTATTATTATCTTTTCTTTATTTTTTACTATTTATTTACAATTATTATTTATTTAATTATATTTTAATATTCTTTTATTTTATTTATTTATTGTTATTAGGGGGCATTACATACTCCCCCTCTTTAAGGAACTTCATCCCAAAGTTAAGTTGAATCATTTAACATTTTACTTCATTTAGTTATTTATTACTGCGTGTTTGCCCTACACCTTCCGTTGAACTAGTATAAGCAACAAACATCGAAATTTTGCACAACATTGGGGAAATATCAAGGAATCTTTGTCATTTTTCTCAGCTTTTGGAACCAGGGATAAAGCCTCATCAGTATGTACCATAGCCCAAGGCTGGCCCCAAGGCTCGCGTAAAACTATGACCTCATCTGCCCCAAGGCAGGCACCCGTCTCAGCACTCCATGCAGTAGTACTCTAGGCATATCGAAAGGTTGGCCCACTCCCCCCACGCTTACTAAGGTGCACAACCCCAAGCATTGAAGTCCTTGCACCCCTACCAAACTTCGACATCCCAATCCATTATCAAGAACTTGGTATAAAATATCATGCACTTGGTCTATAATATCATTTATGTATTGTAAAGGAGGTTTCCCCCTCGAAGTGGATATTTTTTAAGTCATTGATCTATATTTTATTCTATTTTGTGAGCTAGTTGTTATGCAACAAACTCACAAAATAGAAGAAAATATTGATCAAAAACTTAAAAAGTATCCACTTCGAGGGGGAAACTTCCTTTACAATACATAAATGAAGAATTATTCAATGATTCAAATGAAAAAACCTACTTTCTATATATAGGAATCTAAAGGGTCAAAATATAATCAGAGCCTACATAACAATGATAGTGTAAGGGCACAACAATAACAATAGTGGGATTATATGGGGCACAATAATAACAACATGGGGACTACATGGGCACAACAATAACTATAAGGGGGCTACACTAACAATAACAATAAGGGGCTACACTAGTATTATAAGGACCTAACATGCCCCTCTCCTTCAAAAAAGTGTTGTCCTCAACGCTTGAGTAGTTTTGGATGCTTCTGTATAAAATTTTCATCCTCCCATGTGGAATTTTAAGTAGGTAAGTTCTTCCACTTGATGAAATACTCTAAAATTGATCGATTTTGTAGCTATCAAGTTCTTGTTTCCATGACTTCTTCAGGTTCCAATATGATTTTTCCTTCCTCGTCAAGTTCTGGAAATATTGTTTTAAATGGAAGCTTGTCACCTATAACCTTCTTTAAACATGAAACATGGAAAACTTGGTGCACTCGAGAAGATGTAGGAAGCTCCAATTTGTATGCCATAGTACCAATATTTTCCAACACCTTGTAAGGACCATATTTCTTTGGCGATAATTTATTATCCTTCTTAGCTTGCTTGAGAGACCTTTGTTTGTATGGTTGTAGCCGTAAAAATAGCCAGTTGCCTACATCAAAACTTATTTCGTTGCGATTTTGATATGCCTATTGTTTCATTTGATTATGCGCCAAAGTGAGGTTATCCTTTAAGAGTTGGAGAAATTTTTTTTGATGCTCGATGTGATATTCCATTGCTTGAACCTTAGAATTTCTCTTAAAGATGATGTGATGGAAGCTGGATGGTATCTATAAAGTGCCATAAATGGGGTCATTTTTGCTGCAATATGGAAGGAAGTGTTATACCACCATTCATCCTGAGGTAACCACTTGACCCATTATGTTTGTTTATCAGATACAAAGCAACGAAGATATCCTTCCTAAAATTTGTTCACTATCTCACTTTTCCCATAAGATTGAGGATGATAAGATGAGCTATGAGCTAGTTGAGTACCCAAATAAGAAAATAATTCTGTCCAAAAATTTCCAGTGAAAATGGGATCTCTTTCGCTTACAAAAATATTTGGGTTTCCATGTAGCTTTTGAATTGTTTCAATAAATGCAGTAGCAAATGTACTGGCTTTAAATGGATGAGATAATCCACAAAAGTGTGCATACTTGGTAATTCTATTAATTACCACCATGATGACACTCTTTCCTTCAAACTTGGGTAAACATGTTATAAAATACATTGAAGCCTCCTCCCAACATTGACTTGGAAAATATAAAGGTTGTAGCAGACTCGGGGTCTTAATTATCTCAACTTTATTTTTTTGGAAAACCAAACCTTCCACCAAAAAATTTTGAATATAAGATTTAAGTCCATCCAAAAAAAATATTCTTGACCCTATGGTAAGCTCTTAAAAATCCTAACTGTCCTCCTAAGGGAGAGGTGTGCAATTCCAAAAGAATATTTTGTTTTAGTTGGGAATTCTTACAAAGATATAAGTGATCTTTGTACCATAATGAATCATTTTTCCAACTAAATGTACCAGATGTAGTGGGATCTTGCTGCAACTTTTGAATGAGTGTCCACACTTATTCATCATTCTTTCATTCCTCCTTTGCTTCGGTTATCCAGTCTAGTTGGATAATAGAAATGGTAGAAATAAATGCTTCCACATCCTCATCCTTTCTTGAGAGTGCATCTGCAACAACATTTAGCTTCTCTTTTTTGTAGATGATTTCAAAGTCATGAATCAACATCTTTATGACCCATTTTTTCTACTCTTATGAAGATAGTCTTTGTTCCAAAAAGTATTTAATACTATTATGATATGTTTTTACCTTGAAGTGTCTTCCCATTAGGTAAAGTCACCATTTATTTAGTGCATGTGGTATTGCCAACATTTCCTTCTCATAAATAGGTTTCTGTAAATTATTTCCTTTGAATGGATGACTTTCAAAAGAAACGGGTCTTCCTTATTGCATTAAAACAACACTAATTCCATTTCATGAGGCATCACATTTCACAATAAAGTTTTTTTTGAAGTCTAGCATAGCTAAGACTGGTGCTTGGAACATTTCCTCCTTAAGATGGTCAAAGGCCTTAGTTTCTTCTGGAGTCCAAGAAAATGCCTATTTATCCAGTAATTTCGTTAGAGGTTTTGTTATTCTCCCATAAATTATTAACAAACTTGTGATAATACGTTGTTAACCCGATAAATCCTCAACGATGCTTTATGGTTGTGGGTATTTTCCATTCCTTAATGGATTTAATTTTGTTAGTATCTAGCTTAACACCCTCATGAGATACAATATGTCCCAAACATTCCACCTTTTGTACTCCAAAGAAACATTTGGAGGTTTTTGCATATAATTATTTCTCCTCTAATAGTTTGAGCACGTTGTCAACATATTGAACATGATCCTTCCAAGACTTGATGTAGATTAGTATATCATCAAAAAATACTAACACAAATTTTCTAAGGAAGGGTTTGAAAATGGAATTCAACAACCCTTGAAATGTAGAAGGTGCATTGGTAAGGCAAAAAGGCATGACCAAAAATTCATAATGACCCTCATGAATTCTAAATGGTGTTTTCAGAATGTCTTCAGTCTTCATTCTAATTTTATGATATCCAGAACAATATCCAACTTGGTGAGTCAATTTGATACATGTAATTCATCCTATAATTCTTCAATTATAGAAATGGGAAATTTATCTTTAATAGTGATCTTGTTGAGATCCCTATAATCCGAACACATGCACCATGATCCATCCTTCTTGTGCACCAATACCACTGGAGCAAAGAAAGAACTTTGACTAGGCTGAATTATACCGGCCTCTAGCATTTCTCAATCATAGATTCAATTTCTCTCGTTTGGGCATAGGGATATCTATAAGGCTTGATGTTTGGAGGAACACTTCCTGGAATCAAATTAATAGCATGATCATGATCACGAATAGGTGGGAGGCATGTGGGAGTCTCAAATACCTTGGAATTATTGACCAAGACTTTCTGGAGATTTGGAGAAATAGATGATTTTGATGTTTGAAACTCTAGTGAGAATAATTATGAAACTACACCTCGTTTTTCTTTATTTAGAAGATTTTTCATGCCATTAGATTTGATCATATTTCTGTAGAAATTTTCTGAATAATGAAGACTTGCCCACCGAGATTATCTTGATCACATACTAATTCGAATTCATATGCAACACATAACCTCTTCTACAATCAATCATCAATTTGCGGAAATAGAAACAGTCGCATGCGCACATAAACACAATATGTAATGGGGAAAGCTTATAGCTGAAAACCCCTAGCTATTTGTATATTATAATAGAAGAGAAAAATGTAACAATCTCAGTACAATACTCCTCACAAGTACTCAGTACTGTCTCCAAAAGTTACACACAAACTAGCTTGGTTTTGAACAAGTCACAGGTTCAAAACTCATCCACTAATTGCCTGCCTCTATTGCGCAATCAAGGCTGGTGTAATGAGAGATCCAAAGTTCGAATCTCACTGGCTCCAATCGCGCAATCATCATTGGCAAATCTCCTCCAATGCTTGTGCAAATCTCATGCACAACCGTTGTCGCAACTAATAGCAAACTCACCCTTTCATCTACCTCTTCCATCGGTCTCCACCGAACTCGTCCATGCACCGTAGTGAACCGATGTGTTCTTGAGTTGAATAATGAGTTAATAATTAGTGAATTAAATAATATTTAATTCACTCCACTCATTACTATTTGATTTTGCTAGTTAAACTAATCACAACTAGTTCAACTAAGTTAAACCGAACATAACTCCACCAACTGTCTCATCAACTCCACCAAACTCGCCACTCGAAGTCCTAACCGAAGTCAACCATGCATGAGCTCACCAAACCCCAAGGAATAGCATAATTCCTTCGTCAGATGCATGAGCCCACATCCGTAGCTCCAATTGAAGTGCTGTAAGAGAATAAACTGAAGTTTAGAGTCCAAATATTATTAAGGGCTAATAATATTTGACTGACCTATTTTTAGACAGGCAGTCTAAAAATAGACTTCGACCCGTATGTCTAAAAATAGAGGTCCATCTATTTTTACCAACTCGACCAATCATCCAAGAATAGCATACTGCAACTCCTAGACCATGCTCCATATGTCTAAAAATAGACATAGTCTAAAAATAGACTTTGCGCCAAAAATAGCCTCCGGGCCCACTTAGTGAAGGCGACTTCATTTCACTAAGCTCCATCATCTTGCTGCATTTTCAACACTCCCTCTCAGCAAGATATGGATTATCTGCAACCCCTATCCTGCCTCTGTGGAATTCGAACTTGCTCCTGGTGAGCGCCTTCGTCAAGATGTTGGCATCCCGATCCTCCGTGGGAACATATGAAAGCATCATGATTCTCCGCTGAACACAATCTCTGATATGATGGTACCTGATGTCGATGTGTTTGGACCTATCATGAAATACTGGATTAGCCGAGATTTTAATGCAACTCTGGTTATCACAGTAGATCACTGTAGGCTCCAAATGCAACCTGAACAAACCTGCGAGGATCTTCCTCATCCAAATAGCCTCGCATGCAGCCAAACTTGCCGCCATGTACTCGGCCTCTGCTGAACTGAGTGCCACGGATCTCTGCTTCCTGCTGTACCAGGAACCTGCTGTCGACCCAATGCTGAAAACTCCTCCAGAAGTGCTCTTCCGGTCCGTTGGACTCCCTGCCCAATCTGCATCAGTGAAACCAGAAAGTTTCACTCCATCCTCCTGTCCGTACCATAGACCATATCCCGATGTGCCTCTGATATAGCGCAATACATGCTTGCCCGCCTTCCAAAAGAGCTTGGTAGGCTTAACCATAGCTTGCGAAAGCTGGTTAACTGCATAGCATATATCGGGTCGAGTATTGACCAGATACATCAACGACCCCACCAACTGCCGATAGACAGTGGCATCCACTACCTCCTCCGAAGTAGCATCTCCCTTCCTCCAACCTCCAGGAAGAGGGGTATCAACAGGCTTGCAGCCTTGCATGTTGAACCTCTCCAGAATCTCTCGGGCATACTTTCCCTGAGAAACAAACAGTCCTCCACTGCGCTGCCAAATCTCCAATCCCAGGAAATAATGAAGGAGGCCCAAGTCCTTCATCTCGAACTCTCTAGCAAGATCCTCCTTGCATGAAAGTATCAACAGCTCATCACCCGTCAAAATAAGATCATCTACATACAGTACAATGATCAGCAGCTTCCCCTCCACCACAATCTGGTACAGGTTAGGATCCGCCTCACTCTTGGAAAATCCAAGCCCAGTGAAATAACTGTCTATCCGTGTGTACCAAGCACGAGGTGCTTGCTTCAGCCCGTACAGTGCTCTCTTGAGTCGGCACACATGCGACTCACTGCTGAAGATCTCGAAACCTTCAAGCTGCTCTATGTACACCTCCTCCTCAATGACTCCGTTGAGGAACGCAGTCTTCACATCCATCTGATGAATGTGCCACCCCATCTGCGCTGAGAGAGCAAGGATCGTCCGTTTGGAAGAGTACCTTGCGACAGGTGCAAAATTCTCCTCATAATCGATCCCCTCGATCTGTGAGAAGCCATGGGTGACAAATCTCGCCTTGTACTTCTCCACACTCCCGTCAGCCGCCTGCTTCACTTTGTAGATCCATCGCGAACCCACCACTGATTTCCCCTCCGGTCTTGGGACAATCTCCCATGCACTGTTTCTGACGATCGAATCATATTCTTCAATCATGGCATCTACCCATGCGGGTTCCTCCACAGCTTCCTCAAAAGAGGATGGCTCCGTCACGACACATTGACTCACAAGAGCCATGTATCCAGTGTACCGATCCGGTGACTGCCTCTATCTGCGTTGTGTTGTAGGTGGTCCTAAAACCTTCTCTGCATCTCGAGCCAGTCGCTCAGCTTCTGTAGTGCGCTTGCGCCCTCTGATGGTTGGCGCTGCATGGGTGGTTTCTTCCACCTCCTAAACTTCTGTGGCTGATCCACATTCGGAAGCTCCTCCTTAGGAACTAACAGCTCCTCATCTGCATGCAAGTGTAGCTCCCTCTCAAGCGAACACTGCATGGCTTTCTCCTCCCGAAATTTTATATCCCGTCGCACAACAGTCTTGCGACTGTCTGGCACATACACCCGATAGTTGTGAGGTGTATCAGTGTACCCCACAAATATTCCAACTTCAGCAGTTGGATCCAGCTTCCTTCTTGCATCCTTCGGCACATGCATGTAGACAGGAGATCCGAAAATCCGCAAATGGGAAATATCAGGCCTCTTGCCAGAATAAGCCTCCTCTGGTGTACTCATGCCAAGAACCTTGTGAGGACAACGGTTCTGCACATACACTGCTGTATTGCATGCCTCACCCCACAAGTGAAGGGGTAGGCCCTGATCATGCAACATCGCCCGTGCAGCACCCACGATCGTTCTGTTCTTCCGCTCAGCCACCCCGTTCTGCTGTGGGTTATGGGGTGCGATGAGCTCTCTCCGAATCCCTTATGCACTGCAGAACTCCTTGAATTCAGCCGAGATGAATTCACCACCGTTATCACTCCTTAGAGCAATCACCTTCTTCCCCGACTCCTTCTCGACCAGTGCTTTAAACTCACAGAACTTCGCGAATGTATCGCTCTTCTTCTGCATGAAGAAGATCCAGCACTTTCGAGAGAAACCATCAACAAAGATCACATAATACCTGTGCTTTGCTGTCGAAGCAACTGAGAAAGGACCACACACGTCTGTGTGAACTCTCTCAAGGATCGTCGTGGCGCGACTATCCTTCTCGTGAAAGGTGGCTTTCACATACTTCCCTAAAGTACACCCCTTGCACTGATCTGACTATGCAAGAGTGCCCTTAGGAAGCCCAGTAGAAATCTGCTGCAGTATCTTCAAAGCTCCATGGTGAAGGTGGCCCAATCTCCTGTGCCACAGCTCGCCATCATCATCCCGGCTCACCACTTCTCCCGCCTTGCATGCCATTGCTGCGCAACCATCTACTTGCAACTAATAAAGGTTCTTGACTCGAACCCCTATCTTCCGGGTCTCTCCAGTTGTCTTACTGCGCAGGAAGCTTTTCCTTTGCTGAAGACCACATCATACCCCTTGTCTTCCAACATCGCCACAGAGATCAGGTTCTTCATCAATCCTGGAACATGCAAAACTTCCTTCAGTATGAAAGTTTTACCAGACTCCCTCTCAAAGGAAATGGTACCGATACCAGTCGCACTGTATCTACCATCATCGCCCATCTCGATGTGCACTCCAATATCTTTTTCCTCCAGATCTGAAAACAGATCTCGATCTCCGGTCATGTGAAAAGACGCAATGTGCACTCCAATATCTTTTTCCTCCAGATCTGAAAACAGATCTCGATCTCCGGTCATGTGAAATGACGCACCACTGTCCAAGAACCAAACTGATCCCGCCACACTTGAAACCAAGCATGCGATCAGTGAAAAATCCAGTTCGAATTGAGAATCCAATGCCTCTCCCGCTGCAGATCCAGCAGCCTTCTTATTTTTCTTCTTCTGCGGACAATTTGTGGCATAGTGTCCGTGCTGGTGACAGTGAAAACACTTCACCTTGGACATGTATTGCTTCTTGCCTTTCGCACCAGACTGAGAAGCTTTCTTGCTCTTCCCCTTCTTTGCTTTGGTAGCCAAAGTGAAATTTTATTCATCAGATACCTTTGATGAAGATCCGTCCCTGGTAGTCCTCCTTATCTCCTCTTGCATGAGATCCGCCCAAAGTCGCTCCCATCCCGGCAACTTCTCCCGACCATTGACACTATCTTGATATGCATGCCAACTTTTCGGAAGACCAAGGAGAGCCAGGTCCACCATATCCTCTTCTTCGACAGTCACCCCCACACTTCCCAGCTCATCTCTGCATTGAGTGAACTTCGTGAGGTATTTGGCGATACTATCGCCTTTCTCCATCTTAATGTTTCTGAGCTTATCCTTGAGCGCCAGCTTCCTTTGGTCGCTCTTACTCTGGAATAGATCTGTCAACACTTTCCACATCAAATATGGAGAATCTTTTCCATGCAGGCTGGATACAATGTGATCCTTTACGCCCTCCAACAGAATCCTTCGACATTTTTCCATCTTCTTTTGCCAAGCCTCGACTTCAGCAGGATCAGTGGGCTTTTGGACATCCGTATCTATGAACTCCTTCAGTCCATTATCTTCTAATACTGCCTCCATGCGATCCTTCCATGAAACATAATTCGAACTGCCTTCAAGGGCATATTCGAGTCGCAAACCGTTGAAAGACATTTTCAACTCCGGCACCAAGAAAACAAACTGCTGCAAAATTCGAATTCCAAACTCAAAAACTCAACTGCTTCTGGATCTGTGAGAACAAATTATTTCTAGCACAAAGATCGACTGTAAGGGCATTTACTGGATATATCACCTTTCAGAGAAAGGATGGATCCAGAGGCTACCTGGCCCGTTACAGACTCTGTCTACCGAAATAATATTGTAATCACTGCAATAGATCCCGATGATCAATTCGCTCTGATACCATGTATAAATTTTCTAAATAGTGAAGATTTATTCACCGAGATTATCTTGATCACATACTAATTCGAATTCATATGCAACACATAACCTCTTCTACAATCAATCATCAATTTGCAGAAATGGAAATAGTCGCATGCACACATAAACACAATATGTAATGGGGAAAGCTTATAGCTGAAAACCCCTAGCTATTTGTATATTATAATAGAAGAGAAACATGTAACAATCTCAGTACAATACTCCTCACAAGTACTCAGTACTGTCTCCAAAAGTTACACACAAACTAGCTTGGTTTTGAACAAGTCAAGGGTTCAAAACTCATCCACTAATTGCCTGCCTCTATTGCGCAATCAAGGCTGGTGTAATGAGAGATCCAAGTTCGAATCTCACTGGCTTCAACTGCGCAATCATCATTGGAAATCTCCTCCAATGCTTGTGAAAATCTCATGCACAACTGCTGTCGCAACTAATATCAAACTCACCCTTTCATCTACCTCTTCCACTGGTCTCCACTGAACTGTCCATACACTGTAGTGAACTGATGTGTTCTTGAGTTGAATAATGAGTTAATAATTAGTGAATTAAATAATATTTAATTCACTCCACTCATTACTAGTTGATTAGCCAGTTAAACTAATCACAACTAGTTCAACTAAGTTAAACCGAACACAACTCCACCAACTGTCTCATCAACTCCACCAAACTCTGCCACTGAAGTCCTAACTGAAGTCAACCATGCATGAGCTCACCAAACCCCAAGGAATAGTGTAATTCCTTCTTTCAGATGCATGGGCCACATCCGTAGCTCCAACTGAAGTGTTGTAAGAGAATAAACTGAAGTTTAGAGTCTAAATATTATTAAGGGCTAATAATATTTGACTGACCTATTTTTAGACAGGCAGTCTAAAAATAGACTTCGACTTGTATGTCTAAAAATAGAGGTCCATCTATTTTTACCAACTCAACCAATCATCCAAGAATAACATACTGCAACTCCTAGACCATGCTCCATATGTCTAAAAATAGACTTTGCGCCAAAAATAGCATGCGGGCCCACTTAGTGAAGGCGACTTCATTTCACTAAGCTCCATCATCTTGTTGCATTTTCAACAATTTCTTGGTTTCCATGTGATACCCCTTAATTAAACTTTCTTTCCATCCCAACAAAATTTCAAGAAAAGTTCTTGAAAATTAAAATCTATCATACCCAAAGATTGTAACCATTGAACTCTTAGTACAACGTTAGCATTACCCATTGGAATGGAAAGCATTGGGCTATTCAATACATATTCCCCCATGGTTATCTTGATATTATGGAACTTTCAAGAGAAATTTATAGTTCCTCCATTTTCAACCATCACTTGACACTCTGGTGCTGGATATTGGAAGTAATTCAATTCCTTGGCTATCTTACAATGAATAAAATTATGGGTACAACCAAAATCAATCAACATTGTTACCTTTTTCTTCTTGATATTTCCTATATTTAGAATTTGAGGAGTTGTAATTCATTCCAATGCATTACAAGATATGTTTGGATTCATTTATTCTTTCTCTAAGGTCGGCTTGTTCCTTTTCTTCCTCCTCTTCACAATCTATATAAAATAATTTCTTCTCAGCACACTTATGACCTTTAGTGTATTTTCTATCACAATCGTAACAAATCCCTTTTGATCATTTTTATTCCAACCATTGTGGTGTCAACCTTGTAGGTTCTGAAAGGCTAGGAGTAGCAACACTTCCATATTTATAGTTGTGAGTGGTTAGTTTCCTTGTCACCATAATTTTTCTTTCAAATTTTCTTGCTAACCTAAATGCCTTCTCCAATGAATCGGATTCCCAAAGTCGAACCTCATGTTGGATGCTATCTTTTAAATTCCCTATGAATACATCAATCCTATGTTCCTCTAGAATATCATTTACCCTTATATTCAATTTCTGGAAGCCCTCAATGTGCTCCACCATTAGGTATTATTCTTTGTATCATCATAATGTACTATCATTTCCTTTGTAAAAATTGACCAAGTGACAAGTGTTTTACGATAAAAAGCCATCGATATCATACAAATTGATTGGGTTATAAAATATAAAGTTGCAATGTGTACCTTTTGTGTGTGTTCATATTATGGAGATCAAAGTATTCCTCCATTTGTAATATCCATGTTACCGGATCCTTGCCATAAAAATTACTCATATCGATCTTTAGAATATTGTGGGTCTTCAATCCAATGTTAGAGGCTATCAAATCATGATTAACATTTTTTTTTTCTCATCATGAGTTTCATATAATACATTTTCACCATTAGGAATCATTTATTATAGCAAATTTTTTCAGAACTTCCTTCAAACCTTCCATGCTTGCTTTTAAACCATCCTTTAAACCTTCAATTTTTTCTTATATGACATCCATCTTAGCTTCCATACCATATATCTAAGCTTCCATGTGATCCATCTTAGCTTCCAATTCATTTTTGGTTACTCTTTGCGAGAGCGAAATTTTTTGCATTTGGTCTCGTAATTTTGATATATCATGTTGCAATTCTTCCTCTTTGTGCGTGATAGTAGAGATTTCTAAGGGCATAACAGATGTGGAATTATTTTTGGGAATAGTTTTAGAACATAATATTGATATCAATGCTTCAATATGCCCTTCTAATCACTTCAAACTGATTTTTCAAACAAAAGCTATGGAATTTTAAAAAAATACACACATTTTTCTTGCTTTTGAGGAGCTCGATATTGAACCTGATGTATCTTTGTGATTTCAGATCCCCAATATTTTAACTTCAGTCCTGTATTATCCCTATGAGTCTTATTTTCAATGCCATAGGTTAGACCTAATTTTTATTCTTCAATATGTTGGGGTTCCTGTGATTTGGCAGATCTAGAAATCCCAAATGACAAGACAACATCAAACCACTTTGGGATCTCAAGATCTAGCCCTCCTGGATCCAAAGAGGGATCTCTCTATAAAGGTAAAGAAGTGTATATCTTTGATGTTCAATTTAAGGTGTTAGGCTAGTTATAGAGCACAAGGGGTTTTGTTTTGTTTGTTTGGTTGGGAATATTGACAGAAGGGTTCAATGTAAGGTAAAGGAATGAGTAGAGAAGGGTTTTTTGCAATGGGGAGATAATTCAAAGAGAATACAACTCATTTGGGCAATGGGTTCATAAAAGGGTTTACTTGAAATTCAAATATCCAAGGCTTCCAAAGGGCTAGTCATCTAAAACAAAGGGTCTCTTAATGATGATAGTATGGGATGAAACAATAAGGAAATGAATGGGAATGACAAGGAAAACCTTCCAAGGTGACCACTTCGGAGTAATTCAAGGGATAGGGCATACCTTATACCTCCATAATCAAAACTCCTGATGAGGCTAACTCCGAAGACAACAATCTAGCAGTCCTCCTGACTACTTTCAGAAAGTATAAAACACTTAAGTTCAAACACAGAGTGAAGTCTAAGATCAGAGAAATACTTTTAACCTTCTCTTCTTTTGGCATTCAACTCAAAGGGATCTTACAAAGGCTAACTGTTGGAACGGGAACTTAGGGGACAGGGCTAAACACTAAATCTCCCTATTCTCCTATTCTTTCAGCTGAAACAAACAAGAACATCTAAGAAACAAACTCTAAATTCATACATCAGTAAGTATGGGCAAACCAACTCTTTGACTAGTTAGATTATATTGAATTTTTTCTAAGATACACAAGTAGCAGAAAACATAAAGATAAGAATGTGCAGGAAGCGTTAGGGTACTTGTAGCAGTATATCCTAAGCTAAAATTACTATTTCTTATCAGAGAAAATGAAACATAATGTAACACAGGGGGAAAACAATACCAGAGAAGGGACACATCACCAATGACTTAGATCAGGATCCAATGAACATGCTTGTCATATTAGTAGAGCAAAACCAGTCACATACATTCTTGTCCAATAGCTTGATATCATCCAGAAATCATCTCCCAGCCTATTTACAACTACTACTCACAGAACTCTAACTCAGTAAAACAACTTACAATCAGTAGTTTTACAACAACCAACCAACATTTTCAATGTATTTTTCATGGGTTCTTATAGGGGAATGAGTGATAGTAGTGGTAGATAGGATTAAATGACTTCATTAAGACAGAGGGGTAGAAGTATTTGAATGCCCACTCTGCTTAATGGTTTACAATAACTGTGCGTACTCTTTAGTCAATTTAGAAGTATTTGTCAGGTTGAAAATAAATTCTAGGGTGTGCTCTTGAAGTACTTTTCCTGGCTGAGAAGTCTTGTTTATACTCTGAGACAAGTAAGGTGAAGATTTGTCTTTCAGGTCTTCCATGCTTTGTAACTAATCCACTGACAGTTTTAGGACTTTTTGTTAGAATAGTAACTACTCTGGAGCTTGATGGAGGATGAAAGATGGTAGTGGGAATTGGTCCTTTCTTAGAAAAAGAACATTCTGCTGATCTGACTACCTCTGATATTTAAATTACTGATATGGCTCGATGTGTCCCTTAGGATTCTCTAAGCCATTCTTTGGTCATTTTTATGATTTTTGAACAGTGTCCTTTGACTTTAGTGTTGGGTTAATTTTTTTGATCTGTGGGTTTATGCTTTGATCCCTTATCATTAACCTTTGACCGATACTCTTTTCTGCTTCTTCCTTTGTACGGGCGTATGGTGTTTTACTAAGCTAGATGGGTTTGTCGAGGATCAGAAATCATGATCTGCCGAATAGACATGAGATTAAACCCTTCAATGTTCCCTTTATCTACAATCTTGTTTACAGGATCGTGACCTTGCAACCTTTGTCACCTGACTGTGACTGAGGAACAACTATGCGACAGACACCATCAAATCTGCAAAAACATGACAACCTGTTAAGAAATCCTGCAGGATTGGTTGAAAACTACTACGGAGGCTTAGGGATGACGAGGAGCAGTGAGGAGGAGGTGAATGCAGCGGCGAAGAAGGTCAAAACTTTGGCGGATCGTGGAAACAGGGTTTGAATTTGAATATTGGCGCAAGATACGGGTCGACAGTTTCATGGGAAACCGGAGATGGTTTTTGCATAATGAAATGGGGGGAGGCGGTTTTGAGTGAATGGAATGCGATTCCATACATTGGGTGACACGTGGATTCTCAAAACCGCCCATTTTGCAAAATTTTGGAGCGTTAATCCTCGAGCATAAACATTTTGCGAAATGGAGCTTCAACTGTTGGATCGTGCAGTGTTGATCGGACGGTGCGGGTTGCATGCGATAGTGGCAATATGTGCAGGCGAAAGAACTAGTGGGGCCGACGATGACGTGTTCTTCTTTGTCACGGAGTGAACGGCGGGGTGGCGGTCGGGTTATGCGATAGCCGTTGGATTTGCATGAACGGATGGCTGAGATTGCATCGGAACAAAATTAATAGGGTTTGGGAAAAAGAGATTTGCAAAGAGGCTTTGACGCTTGGTTATAGTGCGGGTCGTGTGTAGAAGGGGGCTAAGGGATTTTAAGCCCTTAGGGCTAATATCCTCGTGGTGTAAAGGACTGATTTAGGCCTAAATAAAGGGATTTTAAAGGCCAAAAAGAGGTTACGATAGGGTGAAGAAAGGATTTTCAACTGGAATCAGAGGAAGATTTAATGTTAATCAGAGGATTAAAATGATTTATGGGTTAGATGAAGGTGTTTTGAGGGATTTTGTAAAGGAAAAAAAGGTGAAAAATGGAGATTTTGTGGGAGTGAAATGGAGAGGTGGAATGGTTGTAAATGGAGCTCTTTTCATAGTTTCCTTCATAGTAGAACAACAAGTTTTGAATGTCTTTGATGGAAACAACAGTGAAGATTTCTGAGACTTCAAGAATGATAGATTTTCAAAGAAAAGATTCACTTGAAGGCTTGGTCACAAATTTAGCCACCTGTTTGCTTTGGAAAATTATTATAGGTGGCTAACACAATATAAATCCATGCCCTATCTCCCACAATGACCTAATTATGGACTAGCTCAGTAGAGTGAACTTGTACGGCATGCGACGTGTCATTGTTTCTACCTTTGGCCTTGAAATTTATACAAAAGAAACTGAATTATGTGAACTTTCAACCACTTTTTACAGAATTCAAATCTGATGTAAAAAATGAAAGTTATGATGATTTTCCCTCGGTCACCTGTTTGGGATGAAATTTTGGAGCTTGCCAAAACCCTAACTTCCTCAGATCATATATCCGAAAATATAGATAACCAAGATCTGAAATTCATACAAAAGGTTCAACATTATAGCACAAATTTCAAGATGACATGTTTGAAGAAGAAAAACCCTAGAATCCAAAGCTCTAATACCATATTTATGCAACCAACTCACAAAATAGAAGAAAACATACATCGACTTAAAAATTACCCACTTTGAGGGGGAAACCTCCTTTACAATACATAAATGAACAATTTTTCGATGATTCAAATGAAGAAACCTACTTTCTATATATAGGAGTTTAAGGGGTCACAATATAATCAAAGGCTACATAACAATAATAATGTAAGGGCACACCAATAAAAACAGTGGGCTTCTGTGGGGCACAAAAATAACAATAAGGGGACTACATGGGCACAAAAATAACAATAAAGGGGCTACATTAATAATAACAATAAGGGGATACACTAGTATTAAAGGGACCTAACACTTGGCCTCCTCAAGATGGTCCCATAGCCCCTCAAGAGATATCCATCAAGAGTTATACAAGACAAAGGAACCAATGACATATGTAATTTTGATTTAGTATGTCCCCAACCCATATGGTGTTACATATTCTCCCTCACAGATATGGGCTTCCATGATATCATCAAATTAATCGGCCCTCTCGGCCTATTTGTCGATCTCCTATCAATCACCACATCTCAAAATGCAACCAATGCATTAGTTATAACATCCTAATAAAATAATCCATATTCCAACTCTTGCATGCCATCATGAAAACATAATATCAATGTTATCACAACATTCTGAAGAGTAAAATTTCATGCTCATTCCTGTCATAAAATATGCATGCAATTACCACATGCTTCACATAAAAATATACCGTCATATCAACATATTTGTATCAAGATATATCCTGACATTGTAGAAACTAATGTGTAGATTCTAAACTTCTCATGAATTTACTAAATCACAAGACTAGCAGCTACGTTATTGATCCGTGTAAGAAAATTCATGATCGAGAACACAAATAATTAACATACATCAAGAAACGACACACATACACAGAGATTTATCTAGGGGAAAGAAACTACTCAAAACCCCTTACTATATGTATTACATTAATCAAAGTATCTGAATTAATACAATATGCTCTTCTCAACCTTGAGCTCAACCTGCACCTGTATCTTCTATCCTCTACCTGACTGGTTGAACCTAGCCAATAATTAGCCAAACTTTTGAGCCTCCAAGCTCCTATTTCCTTTCATTTTTCCCTTGGGAAATTACCCCAACTTTTTAGGAATTTCTCACCAAGGAATTGTGAAATTACCATAGGTCAATTCTCTGACTGCATGCACCACCTTTACAACTTGACTTAGTTTACAAATAATAGTACACTGACCTAGAACTCCAATCTCTTTCTCGAGATTGACGGAGAGAGCCCTCTCCTGTCCTCGTAGGGCTAGCTACGAGGTCACGAGCGTGGTTTGATGTAGCCTGAGTTTTACTTCATTTCACCGAGGTAGATTTATGCTAAATGAATGCTTGGAACTAGTTTAACTAACAATAAATAAACTTAACTTAATTAAATTGCTATAAATTAGCAATCAATCATGTAGAACTGAACTCAAGTGTCTCCAAATCAAATTTACTGAGTTAAATGAGAGACAAAATCCATGTAACCTCAGTGAACTACCTCTAAGTATTCTGCTGAAATTGAAATTAGAATTTTAATCTAGTTTAACCAAGGAAAATTCAAAACTAGTTTTTTTTTTTTTTTTTCAATACTCCCTCCCACCAAGAAAGTGTTGAGATTCAACAAGAGGATGAGCTTAGTGAAAAGAGTCGCCTTCACTAAGTGGGCCTGCAGGCTATTTTTTGGCGCAAGTCTATTTTTAGACATGGTGATCATATTTCAGAAGTTGTAGGATGCTATTTTTGGATGGTTGGTCAAGTTGGAAAAATAGATGAAATTCTATTTTTAGAATATTGGGCGAAGTATATTTATAGATCGTCGATCTAAAAATATAAGTGTCGATTATTATTATCTCTTAATAATAATCCGAAAATAAACACCAACTTATTCTCTTGGAGCACTTAATTTCAGTGCACGGATTTGGAAAATCCGTGGGCTAAAGAAATTACGCAATTCCTAGGGTTTACTGGTGGTTCATGCATGGAGGACTTAGTTAGAACTAAAGTGGCAAAGTTATGACAGAGTTGGAAGAGTAGTTCATGGAGTTGTATTCAGTTTAACTCAGTTAGACTTAGTTGAGCTAGTTGTATCTAGTCTAACTTAATGATACACTAGTTAGAGTGGAGTGAATTAATTATTTAATTAATTCAAAAATAATAACTCATTAATCAACTGAACAATACAACAGTTAACTACAGTGCATGTCTGTTCTAGTGGAGACCCAGTGGAGAGATAGGTGAAAGGGCAAGATGGACCATATGTTGTGACTATAGTGATGCATTGATTGCACCACACACACATTGGAGTTGCCAATGAGGACTGTGCAGTCAAGGCAAGGGTAATTCGAATTCATTCAGAGCTATTCTTATGTGATTGTGCGCTGGAGGCGTGCTGTAGAGGTGATTGGTATGATCGGTATTTCTTCTATGTTAGTGTGTGACGATTGATTGTACTAAGAGATTGATGTACTAAGCTTTGTATGAGATTCCTACATGATATCCATGATACATAATATATGATAGTTGGGGTTTTCAGCTTCAGGCTTTCCTGTTAAACAACTTTGTTATGTGCGATTGTTTTTATTTATGCTTGACATGTGTTCGCAATTAATTTTTCGCAAAAGATTAATAGTGGAATGGCTCTGTATTTTGCAAGAAGTTAAATATTGTGATATTAGGGGAATCTAGATGTATGCATGCTTAGTGTATACTAATTTCTACATGGTATCATAGAAATGTTAATTCTTGAATATTGCAATTGTGAAGAATGTGCTAAAGCCATAGCTGCACAGGTGCAGAGCCATGATATTCTTATGAAAGATAAGTATACATTGAAATTTTCAGTGAAGTTATGACAAGGGTGGCCTTGATAGCTCAATTGACATAGTCAAAGACAGGGATGGAGGCAGTGTTGGAGGATAATGGACTGAAGGAGTTCATTGATAGCGATGTTCCTAAGCCGGGATCTAGCGATGTTGCATTACTTGACACATGGCAAAAGAAGACAGCAGAGACAAGAAGAATTATGTTGGAAGGTGTGAAGGACCATATTGTGTCCAACCTTCATGGGAAAGCGACTCCATTCTTAATGTGGAAGGCTTTGACCTATTTTTTCCAAAGTAGAAGCGACCAGAGGAAGCTGGCGCTTAAAGACAAGCTCAAAAAAATAAAAATGGAGAAGGGCGACAGTATTCCAAAATACCTCATGAAGTTTGTCCACTGCCAGGATGAACTGGGATGTGTGGGAGTTACTATTGATGATGAAGACTTGGTGAGCTTGGCTCTCCTTGGGCTTCCGAAGAGTTGGCATAGCTACGAAGACTCTGTCAATGGATGGGAGAAACTACCAGGATGGGAGCGACTTTGGTCAGATCTTGTGCTGGAGGAGATAAGGCGGGGTACCAAGGATGGCTCTTCATCGAAGAATGAAGATGAAGAGAATTGCGCTTTAGCTACCAAAGCAAGGAAAGGGAAGGGGAAGAAATCTCCTTCAAAATCCGAAGCTAAAGGCAAGAAGCAGGATTTGTCCAAGGTGAAGTGTTTTCACTGTCACGAACATGGGTATTTTGCCACTAACTTCCCACAGAAGAAGAAGAACAAGAAGGCTGTTGGAGCTGCAACTGGAGAGGCCTTAGCCTCACAATTTAAACTTGATTTCTCTTTGATCGCATGCTTGGTTTCAAGCTATATGGGATCGGTGTGGTATCTTGATAGTGGTGCGTTTTTCCATATGAAGGGAGACAAGGAGTTGTTTAGTGACTTGGAGGAGAAGGACCTCCAGATGCATATAGAGATGGGCGACGATGGTCGATATAGTGCAACCGATATTGGGACCATTACCTTTGAGAGGGAGTCTGGTAATTCATTCTTGTTGAAGGATGTTATGCATGTTCCGGGTCTGAAGAAGAACTTCGTCTCGGTCACAATGTTGGAAGACAAAGGTTATGATGTTGTTTTCAATGAGGGAAAATCCTTCCTTCGACATAAAACAACAGGTCAAACCAAGAAGATAGAGATTCGAGCTAAGAATCTCTACAAGCTGGAGGTAGATGGCTGCGTTGCAATGGTGGGTAAAGCAGAAGAAGTGCTGAGTCAGGATGAGGGCGAATTATGGCACAGAAGATTGGGCCATCTTCACCATGGTGCTTTGAAGATTTTGCAACAGATTTCTATTGAAATTCCCAAGGGTACTCTTGCACAGTTAGATCAGTGAAAGGGATGTACTATGGGTAAGTTTATGAAGACCACCTTTCATGAGAAGGAGAACCGTGCTTCGGTGATCCTGGAGAGAATTCACACAAACGTGTGTGGACCTTTCTCAGTTGCTTCAACAACAAAACATAGGTATTATGTTATATTTGTTGATGACTATTCTTGTAAATGTTGGATCTTCTTCATGCAGAAGAAGAGAGAAACATTCTCAAAGTTCTGTGAGTTTAAAGCATTGGTGGAGAAGGAGTCAAGGAAGCAAGTGAAAGCTCTACAGAGCGATAATGGTGGTGAATACATCTTGGGTGAATTCAAAGACTTCTGTAGCAAATAAGGAATTCGAAGAGAACTCATAGCGCCTCATAACCCATAGTATAATGGGGTTGCGGAGAGGAAGAACATAACGATTGTGGGTGTTGCACGAGCTATGCTACATGACCAGGGCCTACCGGTGCACTTGTGGGCAGAAACACACAACACTGCGGTTTATGTGCAAAACCATTGTCCTCATAGAGTACTTGGCATGAGTACACCTGAAGAAGCTTTTACTGGTAAGAAGCCTGATATTTCTCATTTGAAGATTTTTGGCTCATCTGTTTACATTCGTGTGACAAAGGATGCCAAGAAGAAGCTGGAGCCGAATGTAGAAGTTGGGATATTTGTGGGGTACACAAAAACACCCCATAATTATCGTGTGTATTTTCCAGACAGTCGGATGACTGTGGTGCGACGAGATATAAAATCCAATGAGGTGAAAGCCATGAATTTGTCGCTTGTGAGGGAGCTACACTTGTATGCAGAGGAGGAACTTCTTGTTCCCAAAGATGAGCCTCTAGATGTGGATAAACCACAGGAGGAGATTCATGGAGTGGAGGAGTCCACTCATGCAGAACCAAACATCAGACAAGGTAGAAAGCGTACCACAGAAGCTGAGAGACTGAAGTTTGATGTGGCACAGAATGTAGGAGTCCCTACATCACAACGCAGACAGAGATAGTCACCTAACCGATTAAATAGATACATGGCTCTTATGAGCAAGTGTATCGTGATAGAGCCATCTTCTTTTGAAGAAGCAGTGTAGGAGCCCACATGGGTAGATGCCATGGTGGAGGAGTATGGCTCCATTATCAAAAACAGTGCTTGGGATATTGTTCCAAGGCCGGTGGGTAAATTAGTTGTAGGATCAAGATGGATCTACAAGGTAAAGCAAGCTACTCATGGGAGTGTCAAGAAGTATAAGGCAAGATTTGTTGCCCGAGGCTTCTCACAGACCGAGGGGATTGACTATGAAGAAGCCTTTGCACCTGTTGCTCTGTATTCTTCTATATGGAGCATCCTTGCTCTCTTAGTGCAGATGGGTTGGCACATTCATCAGATGGATGTGAAGATTGTGTTCCTTAATGGGATCATTGAGTAAGAGGTGTACATTGAGTAGCCTGAAGGATTTGAGATCTTCAGTAGCGAGTCGCATGTGTGCAGGCTCAAAAGAGCGTTGTATGGACTAAAAAAAGCACCTCGTGCTTGGTACACTCGGATTGACAGTTATTTCATTGGACTTGGCTTCACCAAGAGTGAGGCAGATGCAAGCCTGTACCAAATTGTGGTGGAGGGTAAGATTTTAATCATTGTTCTTTATGTTGATGATTTAATATTAACGGGTGATGAGCAGTTGATACACTCATGCAAGGCAAATCTTGCAAAGGAGTTTGAGATGAAGGATTTGGGCCTCCTTCATTATTTCCTTGGATTGGTAATATGGCAGTGGGAAGGTGAACTGTTTGTGTCTCAAGGCAAGTATACCCGAGAGATACTGGAGAAGTTTCACATGTAAGGTTGCAAGCCTATCTACACTCCTCTTCCAGGAAATTGGAGGAAAGAGGATGCTACATCGGCAGAGGTAGTGGATGCCACTATTTATCGACAGTTGGTGGGTTCGCTCATGTATTTAGTTAATACAAGACTGGACATATGATATGCGGTGAACTAGCTTTCACAAGAGATGGTTAAGCCTACCAAGCTCTTTTGGAAGGCAGACAAGCATGTCCTGAGATATCTCAGGGGCACATCTGAGTATGGTTTATGGTATAGATAGAAAGATGAGGTGAGGTTGCATGGCTTCACGGATGCAGATTGGACAGGTAGCCCAACAGACAGAAAGATCACATCAGGAGGGGTTTTCAGTATCGGATCTACGACAGTTTCTTGGTACAACAAGAAACAAAGATCTATGGCACTTAGTTCAATGGAAGCAAAATACATGGCAGCAAGTCAAGCTGCGTGTGAGGCTATCTAGATGAGGAAGATCCTGGTTGGTTTGTTCGGTTCAAATTTAGATCCTACAGTGATACATTGTGATAATCATAGTTGCATTAAACTCTCGATTAATCCTGTGTTTCATGATAGATATAAACATATTGATATCTGGTATCATCATATCAGAGATTGTGTGCAACGGAAGATCATGTTGCTTCAGTACATTCCTACAGAGGATCAAGATGCAGATATTCTAACGAAGGAGCTCACCAGGAGCAAATTCAAATACTATAGAGGCAGGATCGAGGTGAAAGATAATCCCTATATTTTTGAGAGGGAGTGTTGAGATTCAACAAGATGATGAGCTTAGGGAAAAGAGTCGCCTTCACTAAGTGGGCCCGCAGGCTATTTTTTGGTGCAAGTCTATTTTTAGACATGGTGATCATATTTCAGAAGTTGCAGGATGCTATTTGTGGATGGTTGGTCAAGTTGGAAAAATAGATGAAATTATGTTTTTAGAATATTGGGCGAAGTCTATTTATAGATCGTCGATCTAAAAATAGAAGTGTCGATTATTATTAGCTCTTAGTAATAATCCGACAATAAACAACAACTTATTCTCTTGGAGCACTTAATTTCAGTGCACAAATTTGGAAAATCAGTGGGCTAAAGGAATTACACAATTCCTAAGGTTTACTGGTGATTCATGCATGGAGGACTCAGTTAGAACTAAAGTGGTAAAGTTATGACAGAGTTGGAAGAGTAGTTCATGGAGTTGTATTCAATTTAACTCAGTTAGACTCAATTGAGCTAGTTGTATCTAGTCTAACTAAATGATACACTAGTGAGAGTGGAGTGAATTAATTAGTTAATAAATTCACAAATAATAACTCATTAATCAAATGAACAATACAACAGTTAACTACAGTGCATGTCAGTTCCAGTGGAGACCCAATGGAGAGATAGGTGAAAGGGCAAGATGGACTATCTATTGTGACTATAGTGATGCATTGATTGCACCACACACATTAGAGTTGCCAATGAGGATTGTGCAGTCAAGGCAAGGGTAATTCAAATTCATTCAGAGCTATTCTTCAGTAGGTATTGCGTAGTGGAGGCAGGCTAGCAAGAGGGCAGAGATCGGTGCATGGATTTGCAGATTTCTTCTATGTTAGTGTGTGACGATTGATTGTACTGAGAGCTTGATGTACTAAGCTTTGTATGAGATTGTTACATGATCTCCATGATACATAATATATGATAGTTGGGGTTTTCAGCATCAGGCTTTCCCATTAAACAATTGTGTTATGTGCGATTGTTTTTATTTATGCTTCACATGTGTTCGCAATTAATTTTCTGCAAAATATTAACAGTGGAATGATTCTGTATTTCGCAAGAAGTTAAATATTGTGAGATCAGGGGAATCTGGATGTATGCATGCTAAGTGTATACTAATTTCTACAGAAAGGGATTATCAGATGCCCCAATCTCGCTTTTGTGGAACTTGAATTTACTCTTGACAAATATTTTGTCAAAATGTCTACATATTTAAATTCCTCTATCGGAATGTACTACAACAACATGATATGCCTCTACACACAATCTCGTAGATGGTGGTACCGAATATCTATGTGCTTCGATCGATCATGAAAAACTAGATTCTCATAGAGTTTGATACAACTCTGATTATCACAGTAAATCACATTAGGATACATCATCTAACCAAATAACCCAACATCTTTCTCGTCCAGATATCCTCACATGTTTCTTGACTGGAAGCCATGTACTCTATTGTTGTTGAGCTGAGTGCAAAAAATCTCTGATTCTTTCTATACCAAGAAATTGTTTGTTAACCCAACACTAAAAATTCCTCCTGATGTGCTCTTCCGTTCTGATGGACTTCCCACCAATCTGCATCTATGAAGCCTTGCAACTTCACTCCCTATGTTCGTATGTACCAAATTCCAAACAGAGTGGTGCCTCTGAGGTATTGTAGTGCATGTTTAGTAGCCCTCCAAAATAATTTGGTTGGTTTAACCATGGCTTAGCTCAACTGGTTGACTGCATAACACATGTTTGGTTGTGTGGTCACCATATACATGAGTGAACCCACCAACTGCCTTCACACGGTAGCATCCACTTCCTCACCCGAAGTGGCATCCTCTTCCTCTAGTTAGTCACTATAGGAGTCTCCGTGGGTTTGCATTTGTCTATGTGGAACTTCTGAAGTATCTTGTTGGCATACTTTCCCTATGAGACAAACAGTTCCCCTTCTCCTTTCCATAATTCCAAACCGAGGAAATAGTGCATCAACCCCATGCCCTTCATTTTTAACTCTCTTGCAAGGTCCTCCTTGTAATACCTGGTAATTTTTTCATCACCAGCAAAAATAAAGTCATCAACATCTAAGACTATAATAAAAAATTTACCTTTGACCAGAATGTGGTAAAGGTTTGCATCTGCTTCACTTTTAACACTGTTACCGATGAAATAGGTAACCTAACCTCAAAACGGGAACTCTAGCCCAAAAAGACTCAAAAAACATGAAAAAACACCCCCAAAACAAAAAAAAGTGTATTCCAAAACGCACTTGGTTTTTTTGAATGTCAAATTTCAACATTTTATAAAATTATGCTAAAATCAAAATTGTTTATTGAAAAAAGGATTGAAAAAACACCCTCAAAACAAAACCAATTGACGCTGGAATAACAAACAAAAAAAAATTGTGTCATATTTTTGACATTTTTAAAAATAGAAATAACATTTTTTAATTTTTAAAATTCAAACATTAAAAAAAACCTAAAATTTAAGAAAAAAATAATTTTAAAAAATAAAAACATTTTGAAGCTTAAAATTTAAAAATATATAGGAATAAAAAAATAAAAATAAAAACAAAATAAAATTTTTAATTCAAACATTAAAAAAAAAACCTAAAATTTAAGAATAAATAAATAAATAAATAAAATTAAAGATTAAAATTTCAAAATATATAGAAATAATAATAATAATAATAATAAAATATTAAATTTAAAAAAAAGGTTAAAAAAAGAAATTATAAAAAATTAAATATAGAAATTAAATTTAAAAAAGAAAAAGAAAATGTTTATTAAATTTAAATAATAATAATAATAATAATAATTTTAAAATAAAAAATTAAATTTAAAGAAATATATTAAATTTTGATAAATTTAAAACTTTAAAATACAAATTAAAAAAAAAAAATTATTTAAATTAAAAGTAAGAAAATGAAAAATTAATTAAAACTAAAAAATAAACATAAAATACAATAAAAATATTAAATTAAAAAAAATACATATTAAAAAAACAAATAAATTTTAAAAAATAAATTAAAATTAAATTATAAAAAATAATATATATATATATATATATATTAGATTTTATTAAATTAAAAACAAAATGTTAAAATTAAAATAACAAATTAAATTTAAAAAGAAAAATATTAAATTTTAATACATAAATGAATAAACAAATAAATTTTAAATATAAAGAAAAAAAAATGTTGGTTAAAATAAAAAGTTAAAAAACTTTAAAAATCAATTTAAAATGAAAAATTGAAAAAAATAAATTAAATAAATATATATTAAATAAAAAACAAATTAATTTGAAAATATTAAGTTTAATTAAAAAAAAATCCAATTTTAAATACACAATTTTAATTGAAATAAAAAAAATATATAAAAATTTTATGTAATTAAAAAAATAATAATAAAAAATAAAAAAATTTAAAAAATATATATTAAATTCAAATAAATTAAAAAAAAATACAAAATTTATTAAATTTCAAAAAATTAAATGAAAAAACTAAACATAAAATTTAATAATAAAAAAAAGGAAATTAAAAAAAAAATCAATTAAAAAAAAAACAAAATTTAGAAAAGAAAAATTAAAAAATAAAATTTGTGAAAAGAAAAATTAAAAAAAAATAATAATAATAAAATTAAAAAAACTAAAAAAAAATTAAATTTGAAATATAAAAATTCAAATTAAAAAAAAAAATAATTTTTTTGAATTAAAAAAATCAAATTAAAAAATTAATATATATATATATATATATATATATATATATATATATATATATATTAAATTAAAGAAAAGGATTTTTTGACGTGGGTCAACCATGACCTGCCCCGCCCAGGTGGCAAAATGAGGCCACTGGTTGGCGGGCTGGGGCGCCATGATGGCGATTCGACACTGCTTCAGTATACGAGGCTGTCACGATCGGCTGTCGTTTACGTAAATTTCTCCGCCACAGCCGCTTAGCCTCACCACTTGGGCGAGGCTGATTGGGGCGCGCCCACCACGATCAAAAAATTCTTTTTTTTTTAATTTTTAATATATTTTTTTAATTTGATTTTTTTTTTTTAAATTCAAAAAATTTAAAATTATTATTTTTTAATTCAAATTTTTTTTATTTTAAATTTAATTTGTTTAAATTTTTTTATTTTTTTTAATTTTGTTTTTAAATTTAATATTTTAGATTAATTATTTTTTAAAATTTATTAAATTTATTAAATTTTAATTTAATTTATTATTATTTTTTTAATCTTTTAGTTTATTTAGTTTTTCATTTTTAAAATTTATAAATTGTTTCATTTAAAAAAAAAAACAGTAAATTTATGGATATTTGTTTTTTAATTATTTGCACGTGGTTTTTTTCTTTTTCTTTTTATTTGTAATTTTCTTTTTCAATTTTAATTTTTTTTTTTTTTTTTTTAAAATTGTTTTTTTTGTTAATTTTAAATTTTGTATTTTTTTTCTTATTATTATTATTTTTTTTAATTTAAATTTATTTTTTTTTTATCTAAATTTTAATTTTGTAATTTTAATTATTTTTAAATTTTCTATTAAATTTTCTTTTTTAATTATATGGTTTTTTTAATAACTTAGAAAAAAATGTTTTTGATGTTTTTTATTTTTTTTGGTTAATTTTTGTTTTTTTCTTTAAATTATGTGTTTTTTTTTTTCAAATTTTGTCATTTCTTTTGATATAATTTTCGAATATTTTTGTTTTTTTAATTTATTTTTGTTTAAATTTTTTATTTTTACGAGTTAATTTTGTTTTTTTTACATTTTTATTGGTTTTTTTATTGTTTTTATATATATTTTTTTATCTAAGTTTTGTGTTTTATTACCAACATGAAAATCACCACTCTAAAAAAAAAGGTTGATGTTGCATCAATACGTTTCAAAATTAGCATGAAAATCACCGCTCTAAAAAAAAAAATTGATGCTGCATCAATACGTTTCAAAATTAGCATGAAAATCACTAACATTTTAAAACAAATATTCATACTTCATAAATAAAAATATTAGAGTGTCAAAAATGTGCACAAAAAAAAGGGGTGATTCTGCATCACCACTTTTCAAAATCAGGTGCTTTTTATGCTACAAAAAAAAAGTAGGTAACAGTGCGGTTACCTATTTCATCGGTAACAGTGTTTTTGGTGAAGCCCGACCTGGTGAGGTAGATATCAATCATGGAGTACCAAGCACGGGGCACTTACTTCAGCCCATACAACTCTCACTTGAGTCAGCACACATGTGAATCTCTATCAAAGGACTCAAAAACTTTAGGTTGTTCAATGTACACCTCCTCCTCAATAACTCCATTAAGGAATGCTATTGTAGCATCCATATGGTGGATCTTCCACCCCATATGTGCAACCAGATAAAGAATCGATCTGATGGAAGAGTACCTTCTAGAGGAGAAAATGTCTCTTCAAAGTCGATCCCTTCTACATGAGAATACCCCTTGGCCACAAATATGGCCTTGTGCTTCTCGATGCTTATGTTTTGTGCATGATTTACCTTGTAAAACCATCTCGAACCTACCACTGATTTTTCTGTTGGTCTTGGTACCAATTCTCAAACACTATTTATGAAAATGGAATCATATTCCTCTGCCATAGAATCAACCCATAAAATTTTCTCTATTGCTTCCTCGAATGAGGTTGGTTCTGTATACACTAGATCACTCATCAGATCCATGTAGCTAGTGTACCCATCTAGTGACCTCCTCTACCTGCGATGTGATGTGAGTACTCCCACATTGTCTCTAGCATCCTACGATAATATGTTAGCTTCCATAGTTCATTTCCTTCCTTCCCTGTATGTCTTTTCTTGAGTGGTTGTCTCCACTCTCTGCTCCTTTTCTTGTGGCTGCTCCACATATTCATGAGGTTCTTCCTTTGGATTCAAAATATCTTGATATGCATGAAATTGAAGCTCCCTCTAAAGGGAACACTTCATTTCCTTCTCCTCATCTAACTTCACATCTCTATGAACAACTGTCATCCTGAGATATGGCAGGTACATACGATAATTGTGAGGTGTATCAATGTACCCCACAAATATGCCCAACTCTATTGTTGGCTCTAGCTTTTTCCTTTCTTCCTTGGAGACATGGAAATATATCGATGATCCAAACATCCTAAAGTGTGACACATCTAGTTTCTTCCCTGGAAAAACATTCTTTTGGTGTACCCATCCCAAGAATGCGATGAGGACTCCTTTTATGCAAATAGACTGTTG